>JAJPUD010000155.1:232018-282439 GCA_023553655.1 Myrmecobius fasciatus | reverse complement strand
ACAAAGGAGGGAGGGTGGATATAAAAGAGATTATAAGGATATAATGTGTTTCTAAACCAAAGCTTATTCTTTTCCCCATAGGATTTTGCTTACTATTTTGACATATCCTGATATTATAAAAAATATTAATTGAATGACTATCATTTGTATTATCACCTCAGTTTTCTTGATAACCTCTTTTCTATTTCTCTAAGCATCTTCGTAGTCAGATTTTGAGGAATCATTATTGAGTGAAAACTGTCATTTTACAAATAACATTTGGTGCTATGAAAGTAGTGTGGGTGTGACACCCCTCCCCCCCCAAACATGCTTAAGGGGATGTCAGAAACTGTTTTGTCCAATGTATATTATTAAAGAACACACTATATTCATCATTCTCTTTACCTAAATATTCCCTTGAAATTTCAGTTGAGTGGTAGTATATGCTTCTGAGATCGAAATTATGTAGAAATCAAGTTAATGATTTAAGTTTTTTCTTTTAGCTGATAAACATACATAAATGTGTTCTTTGGAAACAGTAAAGGCTAGTCAACTTGGGCTGAGCTGGTGGTCTGTCTTTTGGGGTAAAAATGTGGATTATGTGATGCCAATCATGATAGATGAATCAAAAAATGAACACATATTGGGTTTCATTTACCATTATGCCAATCCAATAGGCCAGTTGTTTGTAGATAGCTTTAATTACAAGTATTTGTTGGGCTGGTGGTGTGTGAATTTCCGCAGAGGAGCATCTTAGCATTCTGTTCTCTTCTAGGCTAACTGGATGGGTGCTACTAAAACTTTTCAACAGTTTCTTTTGGAGTGTTCAGATTCACAAAGGTCAACTTGAGATGGTCAAAGCAGCCACTGAAGTAAGAGGATTAGTCTTTTTGTTGACTTTTAGTAATAAGCCTTTTTCCCTCAGGCCCCCATGTTTACTAACACACTGTTTTTTGCTTGTTTTTATTTTGTTTCACATATTTTGCAGTGGAGGTCTCTGGGAGCTGCATGTAGTCTATATTAGATGGGATGTTAGTTTCATCACTTTAAGCAGTTTTCAATATTTTAAATGCATTATTTTAAAACATTAATTCATGCTATTTTTTTTTTAAAATTCATGCTATTTTTGAAAGAATTTTTTTTTTTCCGGTAGTGTTCTAATCTAGATTGATTTATTTGCTACACGTTGTGCTACAGTTTACCATTTATATTTACCTTTTAATTTAAAAGTATGCATATTTTTTTTCCCTTCCAACCAGATGAATTTGCCTCTTATCTTCTTACCAGTTCATAAATCCCATATTGATTACCTGCTACTCACATTCATTCTTTTCTGCCATAACATCAAAGCACCATATATCGCTGCTGGCAATAACTTGAACATACCCATCTTCAGGTAAGAATTAATCAGCTTAATTTGAAATTCAAAGTAAAACTGATACAAGTTTAGTTTGAGGTTTTATCTTTGTTCCATTTATTTTATGGCACAGTTCTTATATGATATATTTGGTGAGTAGGAACTTGAAACTTTGAAATACATCAGTGAAGAAGAGGCAAGTAGGAAAGAAAATGACTTTAAATTGTCAAACCTGAACTGTAACTCTTCAAAGTGAAAAGTGCAACATCTTTGTACATTGAGTTTTCCTTTATCAGTTGCAAAGAATCCAAAAAAAAAATCCGAATTGTCTGAGAGAATAGAATGACAGGCGGATTTTGAATGAATTATTAATTACTGACAATTATATAGTGCTTACTATGTACCAGGCACTGTGCAATATTTTACAATTGTTATCTTATTGGATCTTCATAATATCCCTAAGAAGTTGGTATTATTATTATCCCCATTTTACACACGAGGAAACTGAGACAGAGAGATGAAGTGACTTGCTCCCAGGGACATATATTTAGTAGATGTTTGAGTCTTGATTTGAACTGAGATTTTCCTGACTCCAGCTCTGGTGCTCTATTCACAGTGCTCCCTAGATATTCCATTAGCATGTGACTTAATAACTTGATATTAGAATTGAACAAATACTGTTAAAATAAATAGCAGATTATAACTTTTGATTGTTTGACAAATCATGAAAATTTTTTCTAAATTAGCTGTTATTAGTGAGGATTTAATCTGGACAGAGTTCTTCAATAAAAACATGTGTAGCAAATTATGCCAAAAACAGGCATTCTAGCAAATGTCAAATGGGTATTTTATAAAAACTTGCATAAGTGTAGTGTAAGGTGCCTAAGTATGAATAACATTGTCAGTTTTGAGAAGGTAAAAATCTCATAAGGACCCTTTATTTGGAACCCATTATAATAGTGCTTCAAATGTAAGCAGTGATAATCTAAGAATTTGTGAAGAGTAATGCCATTTACTGAAATGAGACATTAATTTAGAAATTTGAACATGAGCATTTTTTGTATAGACAGAATAACTCAAAGGATACACATGATTTTTTTATAAAGATTGAAATAGCCAAATGCTGAGTATTTGAAAGATTTAGGTTTTGAAATATAAAGTTGTTATTTCTACATGTAAATGCTATATTCTTTCATTTTTACAGTACACTGATCCATAAACTTGGAGGCTTTTTTATACGACGAAGGCTAGATGAGACATCAGATGGACGAAAAGATACTCTCTACAGAGCTTTACTCCATGGAGTATGTGTTCTCTTTAAAGTTACTATATTAGTTACCTGAGAAAAAAGATATGAATTGTTTTGAGATATATATGTACATATATATATATATGTATTTTACTAAAGGAAGAGACAGTATGGTAGAAGGAATAGAGGGTGTCTTTTAGAGGCAGGAAACTGGCTTCAAGTTTTGCCTGTGATATGCTACAGTATTGGCAAGTCTTGCAATTTCTTTGTCCCAGTTGATTCTCTAAGATTGTAACTTAAGTGAGTTGCCAATCTGTATTACTCGGTGGGGTTTGTCACAGTGGGAGATTGACACACTAATAATTATCAGTCCAAACAAAATTCCTTTCCCTCCCTATCAAACCGAAGAAATGTAAATATTGTTGGCCAGGTGTGGGTTTTATTATCCTATTAACACCCCCCCCCAAAAAAAAAAAGCTAGCATAAAATAAGTTGTTCTGCACTTACCTTTAAAGGTACTTTGCTACTATATGAATATTTTCTTTTAATATTTTAGTTTGCATAAATTGTGATTAGTATAATGAGTAGATAGTTGATTTGATAGTTAGGAAGACCTTTGTTTAAATTCCAGTGGACATATCTGGCTGTGTGACCTGGCCAAACTACTTAACCTTTCAGTTAAGGTCCTCTAAGACTCTAAGCAGCAAAACAAATGTAAATCCTCATGGTTGATTTCCTCATTGAAAATAAGAAAATACCAATGAAATTGCAGTTTTGAGTCCCAGATAAAAAGAAAAGCATATGCTGAGTTTTGTGATCTTGACTTACTGCTTTGTTTTGCTTTCCTGCCTTAGCACATAGTAGAACTGCTGCGACAACAACAGTTTTTGGAGATCTTTTTGGAAGGAACACGTTCTCGGAGTGGGAAAACCTCCCATGCTAGGGCAGGTCTCTTGTCTGTGGTAGTGGACACACTTTCTACCAATACTATTCCTGATATTTTGATAATCCCTGTTGGAATCTCATATGAGCGTATTATTGAAGGTCACTACAATGGTGAACAACTGGTAAGAATGCCTTTTAAACATTGGGTAAAAAATAGAAGGCTTTTTTTTTTTTGGGCAGTCAGAAAGGTGTTACCATCTATACCACTTTTTCGCTTTAATGTAGTTAGTGTTTTTGGTGTCTGGGCATAAGGCACTATAATGCCTTACTCAAAGACTTGAGGTAGGTAGGTTCACAACATAAATATAAATTGTAAACATAAGATAATTTGAGGAAAGTGAGAGTATTAACAATTGGAAGGAAAATTTCATGGAGGAGATAGCCTTGAAGGAAGACAGTTCTGAAATGTGGAATTGAGAGAACACCTTTCAGGCAGGTGTGGCAGCAACTGGTGTGAGTGAATGAAGCTGGGAGATAGAACGCCTTGTTTGTAATTATCCAAATTGGCTCTAGAATGAATAATATTGATAGCTAAAATTTATGTAGCATTTTAGGATTTGCAAAGTACTTTATATAACTCTCATTTGAAGTAAAAAATAAGAAACAGGATTGAAAAGGTAGGTTGAAGCCTAATTGTGGAGGATCTTGAATGCCAGATTAAGGAATTTGTATTTTACCCTATTGACAATAATAACTTATAGTTTGAGAACCAAGAAATGGTTGTTTAGGTAAGTACATATTCTTTCAACAGTGTCAATGTGAGAGGTCCAGGATTATGGTGACAGAAAATTTTTTTAGAGATTTTTATGACATTATTAGCAGCTTTTGAGAGAACAGTTTCTTTAGAATATTGTAGTCAAAAGCCAAATTGCAAGGGATTGAGATGAGTGTAAAGAACCCATGGATTTTTTTATTTTAGAAAACATGGTTTATTTCTTTCCAAGCTGATTTTATTAAATCTTTGAGGAAATGTATTGGCTTTTCTTTCCTGGGTGTGTACTCCACAGTTGGCAACTTTGTAGGGATTGCAAGAACCATTTTTTTTTTTATCTATTTGCAGTTGGTTCTGTATAAGATGTGAATGCATGAGGACAAAATAAAGACTAAGTTACTGCTAAATAAATTTGATACCAGTTTTAGGGATTCACTTTAGCCCTAATTTAGTTTTAAGACTTTAAGCATTGTTTATCTTCAGTTAACTGGGCGCCAGTTTTCTAATGTCTCAGTAAAGGACATCAGATCACATGTTTGGTGACTTAGAAACTTTAGAAATTTAGTAACTAACCCCCATTCAAAAGTCATAATGGGGCTAATTCCCAACTTTTGTCTTTTATATATTTTGGATGCTGGGTCAAACATTATTGACATTCACTTTTGAAGGACAAATAAATAGCCACTTAGCTAAAGACAATACAAATTGCTATCAGAGTACTATAGAATAGTCTTTTTAGTCTGTCATTTGAAATTGTTCATTCACCTCCTTGAAATTTATAGCATTAATGTTTTTCTTTATGTGATTTTTAATAGAATATGTCACATACTTTGTTTAGCATTATCAGAGATACTCTATCACAAAAAAACCTGGGGTAGCCATAAAATTAAGAAGGCCTGGTTTTAATTCTTGTGTGTATCATACATGAATATGTGAAAGTAAAGGACTTGCTTCAATTCTTTGTGCCCTGGGAAAATCTGAAATGCATCAGTGGAGAGAATTTTTACATTGGGAGTTCCCTGTGCTGATAGAATTACAGATTCAAACTCTCACACTCACTAGAAGAGTTTAATGTTAAAATATTCTGCCAATTTCTGCTTACTGTATATATTGGAGGTTTCTTTTTTTATGTGGTGATATTTTTCAAGTCCAACCTTCAACTTTTAAAGATTAAACTTTTTCAGTTATCAAGTTCTTATTTTTCTCCCTGCCACCTCTGGGGGGAGGGGGTAGAAAAATGAAATTTCTAACAAACATGCCTAGTGAAACTAAACAAATTTCCATATTGGTCATGCCCAAAAATATATTTCAGTTTTCATTTTTGGTCCATCACCTCTTGTGAGTAGGTGGGTAATATTCTTTAAAAGCTTTCTGGAATTATGATTGATGATGGTGTTGAGCAGTTTGTCTTTCAAAATTGGTTGCTTTTACAGTGTTATTATTATATAAATTGTTCTCTTGGGGTATACTCATTTAACTTTAAATTAGTTCATGCAAGTCTTCCTTCCCAGGTTTCTGAAAACATTTCATATAGTATAGCAGACTTCTGTTACATTTATATACCATAATTTATTAAACCATATTCCAATTGATGGATGCCCTCACTGTTTTCCACTATGAAAAGCTGCTATAAAATTTTTTATATGGATAGAATTTGCATCAAAAGGTACTACTTTTTTAGTAACTTTTGGGGGCATAGTTCCAAATTACTTTTCAGAATAACTGGACTAGTGTACTGTTCATCAACTGTGCCTGTTTTCCTGCAGTTTCTCCAATGCTTTTCATTGAGCTTTTTTGTCTATTTTGCTAGTCTGGTAAGTGTGAGGTTTGGAATCCTCTCAGAGTTACTTTAAATTTGAGTTTATATAATCATTAATTAGTTGGAATATTTTTTCCTATGACTGTCAATGACTTGGATTTCTTTCTTTAAAAATGCATACTTATAATAATTTTGACCATTTATCAATTGGGAAATGATTTTTAGTGTTAGAAATTTGAATTTCTTTCCTATATATCTTTCTTGAAACTAAAATCTTTATCAGATTAACTTGCTGCAAAGATTTTTTTCTCTTAACTTTTCTTTTTGATCTTTGCTGCATTGGATTTGTTTGTGCAAATTCTTAATTTTATGTGATTAAACTTGTCTATTTTGTGTTCTGCCTTTCTAGCCTTCAAAAACAAAGTTATTTCTTTGTTCAGATAAAGAATTTGTTTCAAGGATTTCCTTTTTTTTTCTTGACTTTCATTTTGGATTACTTGTCAGGGTAAACCCAAGAAGAACGAAAGTCTGTGGAGTGTGGCAAGGGGGGTCTGTCGAATGTTGCGTAAAAACTTTGGCTGTGTCCGAGTGGATTTTGCACAGCCATTCTCCTTAAAGGTGAGTGAAAAACATCCAGATTCTGTTCAAAATGGAGTGCCAGGGTGGGAGCCAGGGCATCTTGATTTTATTGCTTATGGCTTTTCCACTTAAGCAGCTCCATTTATTCTTTCTGGACCTCATTTTCTTCTGTAAAATGAGATTGAGTTACAGGGCTCATCAATTTTGTTATCCTAAGACTGGAAATGAAAATAAGAGACAATCAGTGGATTTGGGGGAGGGAACTCAAGATGCAGGACCCTCCTCATTATGATCATTTTTCTTTTACATAAAAATATGTTAATGTACCATGCCTAATACAATTAAGTTTAACATATGACCAAATACAATAACTATCTTCTAAGGGCCTATAAAAAGCTTGAGAAAATATCGAGAGAGATTTGTGCAACAAGGGAAATAGTAGTTATTGTATTTGGTCATGCTAATTCTCTACAATCTTGTATTATATTTTATGTGACTTACATACTACAAAATTTATTGGTAAAATTGTTGTTATCCTGACTATCATTGTTAATACTATGTGCCTTTTCTACATAATAAAAAATATTTAGAATTCAGATTTCCTGTGAGTGATGATATATTGAGTGAGAAAAAATAAGTTAACTGATTTAACTGATAAGTTCCAACCACTTTGATTTGGAAGATGTCTTAAAATTTCATTTTACCTAATCATTGATTAATTGGAGTATTTTTAAACTCATGGGCTATAGATCCTTGAGAGTATGAAGTTACTGTGAAGAGTCCATGAATTCACATTTGTACTTTTTCTGTAAGTGGAAACCAATACTAAAACTAATCATGTGATTCCACATAATTTTTAGATACAGGGATTTTCATAGTCAAAAGGCTGGGAAACCACTGAAATAATTTAGCACTGTAAAATGTTAATTTGCATTTAATTTTATATTTAATTTAAATTTATCCTTTTTATATTTCTTTGGAAGACTAGATGAGTGTATTTCTCATTATTTTGAGTGTCATAAATCATTGAAAAACTATTATTCTTAACTCATAACTTCTTTTCTAAAAAAAAATCAGCTATATAAATAGATAAATTATTATGATATAATTTTACAGGAATACTTAGAGAGTCAAAGTCAGAAACCTATGTCTGCCCCACTTACCTTGGAGCAAGCTTTGCTACCAGCTATTCTTCCTTCCAGGTAAAGTTTTCAGAATATTTGATTTATTATTAACTTCAAGAAATGAAAATAACTTAGAAAAAGTTTAAAATTTTTTATTGTTGTCTTCTTTCCCACATAATTTTTCCAATAGCCTTTGGATTCTATTATCATCTTTTGATTATTTCTAGAATATGTACTTGAACTAAGGGGCCAGTTACCTTCTGAAAATTATTTGTAGATGAATAATGAGCTTTATAACTATTATAGTTTAAATTAGTGGCAGCAATAGGTTTTATGTATTGCATTTTAATTCATTTTGTGAAAGAACTTTGCTATTTTAATTTCACCTAATTTTTCATTAGGTCAATTGAATAAAGCCTTGCTTTAGGAACAATTTCAGAGTTATATAAACTCTGAAGTGTGTTTTAATAATATTATCACATTGTGCTTCTTGTACATATTCATTGGGTAAAGTGTTACTGTGATGAATGACATAGTGATAATTCAGATATATGTTATGTTTCTTGGATGCAATATCAAAAGCTAGATTCATTATTTTGTTAATGGAGAAAAACATCTTTTTTTTTTTTAGGAGTGGAGAAATTTTGAAGCCAATTAGCCATTGGAGTTGATGGCTTAGCATGCCTTTTAACTTAAAATGTATTTTATTTCTTGCTCTAACAGTGTGCATAAGATAAATTAATTCTTTAGCTTGCTTGTAAGAAGATGGGAATTGCATGTACAGTCATATATGGTCATTTTATTAGCTGTTTTTACATAATTTATATATTGAGGGTTGGGTTCAATTCTAGGAGCAGATGGCACATAACAGTCAAGACTTATGTAAAACAAAAAAAATCTTAAAACTAATAAATTTTTAAAGTTGGTATTCATTATTCATTTTAGAATGTAAATTAATTTTTTTTCAGACCTAATGATGATGTTCCTGATGAAACTAGAGAAGCTACAGTTAATGAATCCAGAAATGTAAATGATGAGCCATTCAGAAGGAAGCTAATAGCAAATCTTGCTGAGCACATTATGTTCAGTAAGTGAAATATCAAAGCATTTGAAATTCAATTGTATTTTGTTTTACTGGAAAGCTTAATTGACTTAATTTGGCTTACTGGGGACATATGTTTCTATGGGTGTTTTTAGAACTAACTTTTTTCTGATGAGTTAATCATTTTCATTCATGTCTCAAATATAAATCTGAATATAATACAGATTACTATATATATATATCTTAAGGTAGATTTAGTCTAGATTTCCAACTAACTGCATTGTAAATTATCTCTAGCTTGGTAAATTCAGGGACTGAGCTTTTTATTGTGAGTTATAATAAGTAAGGGTTAAAAATGCAACATTTCTCATTTCACCTCAGTTTTTCCTGAAAACATCCTACTTGAAATAAAAGTTAAATGAGATGAACTATATGGATTTAGTCCTATGTAGTATTTCTCTTAACTGTAGACTTTACTTGGGCTCTGAAGTGTTTAGGTCTACTTGACATTGAAGATTTTGCTATAGGGAAACATGCTTAAGATGATCATAGGGCTCTGTGCAAATATTTTGTGTGAACAGAAAATTATGAGACATAAAAATGCATAGGGAAAAAACTCCTTTTTTTCATTCTACCAACATCATCAGCTGATTGAATTGCCAGTCAGTTAGGGTTCTCATGGATTATTATACGTAGGTGAGTGGACCGATGCTGATTGATGCAGTAACCTTGAAGAATATCCTGCTTCCACTCCCTTTTGTTTATTTGACATAGAAAAGCAAATTCTCCACTGATGGCAAAATGATACAAATTTGAGCTGCATTCTGAGCACATCAGAATAGTAGAGGACCTTAGTAAGTCCTCATTTCAGCATAAATGTGTTTTAGCTTAGTGTAGCTTAAGTAATTGGGAGAATAGGGTTGGATGGCATGCAGATATTTACTGGGTAATGGGCTTCCTCATATGCCACCAAAATACTTGAGTGTGATTGCAGCTCCAGCTATTCAGTTACTATTCATATAAAAAAAAGATATATGGGAAAGTTCTCCACTTCCTTTAGTTGGATGACTTGTATGTTTTTAATAACAGGTAGTTTTTCCTAGTTTGGGAAGCCAAGTCTAATCTTTCCTCTAGTTTTACCAAATACATTGCATTTTTTTAACTGCTTTTGATGGAGCCTTTAAATTAATATAAAACATATAAATACATTAAATTTAATATATTTAAGTAATTAAATGATGGAGCCTTTAAATTAATATAAAACATATGTAAATACATTACATTTAATATGTTTAAATAATTAAATAGCATAATTAAACTATAAATTAATATAATTAAATTATATAAAAATATAAAACAAAGAAAATGAGGATGGATAGAAACTTAAGAATTTAAAGACAGACTTCTTGATGATGCTAGTATCATTGCTTCTGTGACTTTGATCATCTTTAATATTAAAGTAAAACTATGGTTTGAGAGAATAGATTTATTGGTTTAAAAGAAATTTGCAAGTAGATATGTTCAGAAAATAATCTAAAAATTGGTTGCTGGATCTATTTTGAAATTCTGATATATCATTGTTTAATATAAGTCAAGAGAGTTAATTTGATCCATTTGACATTTCATTATCTTTCTGATAATATCCTTCTTTCCCATTCTTTTATGTTCACTTACTTGTTTGGTTTATAATTTTGTATATTACTTCAGATGTTTTTTTACACATTAGTATGCTGAGAAAAATTTGAATTATAGGGTACACTTGAAATAATGATGAAGATGTGGAGGTATAAATAAAGTAGAAGGAGATATAGGGCAAGTAGCATTCCATGAAGGATTAAATAAACTATTTTCTGGTATGAATAACTTTGGAGAGACAGGATGATGTATTGGAAAGAACACTAGAACTGGGATTAAAGAAGTCCTAAATTGAAGTCTCAGCTGATTTCTCATGCTGACCAAGGCATCTAACTAATTTAAAGAGTAATATCACCATTTTCAGGTGAGGAAACTGAGGTCTAGAGGTTATCCCTTATGGCTATTAGGAAAATGCTTTGTAAACCACTATTACATATGGATTGTTAACATTTGTTTAGCAAGTGGCTACTGTGTACTTTCTACTTTCTTAAACCTGTGGGAGATAAAAGGAAACATTGGATAGCGTCAGGATTCAAGGAATTTATAATCTATTAAATGAGGAAATACAAGGACATAAATATGCTACAATGAACATATAGGATCTATGTGAGAGGAGTACCAAGCCCTATGGGATTGCTTTCTTGGTGAAACTGGCCTTTGGGGTCTATCAGAAAAAACAAAACAAAAACCTGTTGAAGGGATTCTGTACTAGCTCTTCCACATACCTAACTCCTCTCTAATTTGAAGAATGTTTTATAACTAAGCTCTGGCATACACAGAGAATGTATCAGAGATACGCTTATAATAAATTTGCTAGTGGCTTCTCATCCTTAAATATTTTTTATTTAAGGCACAGCTGTTTTCTAAGTTAAGAGTTGGTGACTCAGTGGACAGAGCAGTGGGCCTGGACTTAGGAAGACCTGAGTTCAAATTCAGCCTCAGACACTTCCTAGCCATGTGATTCTGAGCTAGTCATTGAACCTCTAATTTTTTTTTTTTTTTGCTTTTTTGCTGAGGCAATTGAGGTTAAATGAGTTGCCCAGGGTCACACAGCTAGGGAATGTTAAGTGTCTGAGACCAGATTTGAACTCAGGTCCTCCTGACTTCAGGGCTGGTGCTCTATCCACCGCATCACCTAGCTGCCCCAAACCTCTAATTTCTTGACAAAAGGATCCACTGGAGAAGGAAATGGTGACCGCTCTAGGATCTTTGTCAAGAAAACCCCATGGACAACAAATGTTTTCTAAGTTATGGTAGAAAGCTGAAGTCTTTTTTTTTTTTCTTTTTCTAGCTGCTAACAAGTCATGTGCTGTTATGTCAACGCATATAGTGGCCTGTTTACTACTCTATAGACATCGGCAGGTAAGTCCATGTGATGTTTTGAAGAGGTTCATTATAAAATATTTATGAATGTTGGGTCATTAGTTAATATATAGCTGAACATCTGTTGTGTGTTCAGCCTCATGTTTGGGACTGCTAAATATAAAAGATAAGAGACAAGTTCTGAATCCCCAAGAAGTTCAGTCTTGTTGGAGAAATACAGTGTGCATGTGGAACATAATATAGAACCAAATGCTTCTTGTGTATGATAGATATTTAGTACTTGAGAAGTTATATAGAATTCATTGTTAATGTTCATAATTGTGAACTTGCCTGAATTTACATTTCCCTGTTCCCAAAGTGACAAAAACATCATGCAAAGATCAGATTTTTTAAAAATAGTTTTTCTAATCTAAGTTTTTTTAACCTGTGTTCTGATGGCATGTAAATAACCATTAGGTCGTTCATCTTTAGCCTTTTGGGTGACTTACACTTTTTATTTTTTGCCTACTTTGTGACCCAACTCTATGGAAATTTGCTGGATTTTTTTTAATGTCATCTGACCTTATTTCCATGTTTCCTTTTTTTTTTGCTAAGGCAATTGGGGTTAAGTGACTTGCCTAGGGTCACACAGCTAGGAAGTGTTAATTGTCTGAGGCCAGATTTGAACTCAGGTCCTCCTGACTTCAGGGCTGGTGCTTTATCCACTGTGCCACCTAGCTGCCTCCCATATTTCCTAATGGTAGGAATGGTTGCTTTTTTACATCGGGATGACATGACCAAAAAAAAAAAAAAAAAAAAAAAAGTTTAAATATTTTTGGCATCTTGACTTTTCCAGATGACTCCCTTAATGTAATGAAACTTTTTCTGTTCTTACAGGGAATTGATCTTTCTACCTTGGTAGAAGACTTTTTCATTATGAAAGAGGAAGTGCTGGCCCGGGATTTTGACTTGGGGTTCTCAGGAAATTCAGAAGATGTAGTCATGCATGCACTACAGCTTCTGGGCAACTGTGTAACCATTACCAACACCAGCCGAAATGATGAATTCTTCATTACTCCAAGCACAACTATTCCTTCTGTTTTTGAACTTAATTTCTATAGCAATGGGGTGCTACATGTCTTCTTCATGGAGGCCATTATGGGTTTGTAGATCCATATTGTTATATTAACTAAGACTAAAGAAAACTGAATTTCAAGTGTCAGAGCAGAACTTCGTGATTTAAAAAAAAAGCCAAACAATTAGATGTTTTTCTGGTAGAACTGAGTTGAAATAATCAGATAAGAAAAAACTCAGTGTTTAATTAATTCATTTAGTTAGCATCTATATACTATACTATATACATAGTAGTATGACGTGCAAGACTGAAATAGAGAAACAAGGAAATCTTCCTTCCAAGAGCTTTCATTTTTGTTTGAAGACAAAACCAGATATACGTACACAAAATATTTAAATAACAATGTAAGGCAGAATATGATGAAATACCTACATATGTAATACAGATAATATATATAGAAAAAGTACAGAGAAGGGTAAACTTATGGATTCAGATAGAAAGGAGGACCCCTGAGGGCTCAACCTCGGTCATTATAGGCTGAAGTGGTGGGGAAGGAGTTTCCTGGAGGAGATTGAGAACTGAACTACAAAAGCCAGGTAAAACATGTCTGTTCATGGGGAGTGGAGTCATTTAAAATTCTTTTTTTTTTTGGTTTGTTTGTTTGTTTTGATGAGGCAGTTGGGGTTAAGTGATTGTCCAGGGTTATACAAGTAGGACTTAAGTGTTTGAGGCCACATTTGAATTCAGGTCCTCCTGACTTCAGGGCTGGTACTCTACATTTAAAATTCAATAAATATTTCTATGAAGACCATTTTCTTAAATAAAATTTGTTTGCAGTTATTATTCTGTCTTGTTTTAGACACTTAAACGGTGGGCCAGTTTGGTCATATTATTAAGTCAAAAGGGTTAATCTTGTATTGCTATTTCTCTTAGAAAGCCCAAGCTTCTGTTTCTCATTTTTGTTTTCATTTGTTTAGCTTGTAGCCTTTACGCCATCCTGAATAAAAGGTGCTCTGGAGGTACTGGGGGTGTATCACCCAGTATGATTAGCCAAGAACAGCTTGTTCGTAAGGCTGCTGGCTTATGTTACCTGCTTTCTAATGAAGGCACCATATCACTAGTAAGTGAACAATTAATTATGGCATTTATTCTTATTTATTTCCTTTTCTTGAAAAGATTATTGAAGTCTTTTTCTCAATAATTTTTTTTTCTCTGTGCTATAGCTTTCTATTTCTATCTTGACACATGAACAGTTGTATATATTGGTTTACAGTTATTATACATGACCGGGAAGATTAATAGATTTAATTGATAAGATATTTCAATTAAGGCTTAAATATTTTCCCTCTAATAAAATCTTATTCAAGTGCCTTTCTGTGGTCTGAAGGTAACTATAGGTTCTTGAGAACTGTGCCATCAGATTTTGAACTTGGTCAGCAATCTGGAAAGGCTATGTATATAGCCTAGTGACAGATCACCTTCAGGATCAAATATAAAATCCTCTGTTAATGTAACCAGACTTGTTGAACTTTATTTCTATCCACGAACTCTGTAATATAGTTATACTAGCGTCCTTGCTATTCCTTGCAATTGATATCCCATCTTCCATCATTGTACCTTTCTCCTGACTATCCCCCATGCCTGGAATGTGTTTTCTTCTCACCAGCCTTCTGGTTTCTTTCAAGTTCAGCTCAAGTCCTTTTGCAAGAAGCCTCATTCTCTCCCCACCCCCCACTTTCCTCCTTCCTTCTTCCCTTCCTCCCTTCTCTCCTCTTTCTCCCCCCTGTCTTTTGTCTCTGTTTCTATCTCTGTCTCTGTCTGTTGGTCTGTCTGCCTGCCTGTCTGTCTCTCTTCCCAGGCGCATTCCCCCCCACCCCATTTTTATTTTTTTGTATTTTTAAAGCTTAACACAATGCCTTGTACATAGTAAGTGCTTAATCAATGCTTGTTGATTTATTGTTTAAACTATATTTTGTAGAAGAATCATTATAGTTACAAGTTCAGAGAGGTTCATCACCAAATTGACTGAAAAGGTGATAAATTTTTTTAGCTACAACAACTCTCAGACTGCTGAATTAAAGAGGTGTTTCTTTGCCAATGAAGAAGTATCTATATCCTCCAAGTTACAGAACCTTGAAGTTCTGTGTAAAGTTCTGTGTATGAACATATGCTTATATATGTTCTATTGATCTTAATAGCCTTGTAATAAATGTTTTACATTTCCTGATAACTGATGATAATACTATAAATTAGAACTAGAATTGACCATAAAGATTGTCTCGTCCTGTACTATCATTTTACAAATGAGGAAACTGCAGGTGAGAATAACAACATTAAACTTTACCTTCTGATGGTAAGTTGTTTCAAATTGTAGTAATTGCTTAATTTTATCGGTGTGGTACCATGTTCTTGGTAATTAATTAAATGATTACATGCTGAATTGTTTTATTTTGGTGGTTTATAAATCAGATAAATATGTATACTCAAGTGAGACTATACTACAATGATTCATTAGTGCCACGGAGAATTTTAGACTATATTTTATTCTTTTGTCCTTTTCTTATGTAAGGTAAAATGAGGATCTCATTGGAGAATACTTTGGGTAGTGGTACCTGATTTTCTGTGTATAATTTGAGGTATGTCAGCAAGGGAGGAGAGGAGAAGGGCTATATTCTCTAGACGAGAGACAGCTATCTTCTTTTCCTTTATAGAAACTTTTGAATGTTTCACTTTTCCATCTATGAGTGGTCTGCAGCCTTTTGGTGTTTAAGGTGATATTTTCCAGGGGAATGTCCTTCTTAAATAAAAGAAAATAGTGTAATATGTTCATTCTAAGCAGCTCTTTAGTCTGATCCATTTGGGAGAAAATCAATTTAGTGAGGACCCAGATCTTGGGAGATGTTAACTTGAAGAGTTTAAGAAGATAACTTCTTTTCTTCCCTTGGACTTTATATTCAAATAGTAGGGGTTGATTCTGGGGGGTGGAGGGGGGAAGTTTGGTAGTGACAATTTATTTGTTTGGTTGCGATAAAAAAAAATAAAGATAATGTTTATTAGCTATCTGATAAAACTTTGAGAAAAATGTGCAGAAAAATGTGAGAAGAAATGCACTTTTACAATGTTTTTCTTTTCAGCCTTGCCAGACCTTTTACCAAATTTGTCATGAAGCAGTGGGAAGGTTTATACAGTATGGCATTCTTGTAGTAGCAGAGGTGAGATGAATATTTTATCTTTATTTTTTATCTGGCTCCTTATCCTCTCCACCCTTTACTTTCTGCATTTTGTCCTTATCATCAGTAGAAGGAAATCTTAGCCTGGAATAACTTTAAATTGTAAATATTGTGGACACAGTGTGAAAGATACCTTGCTATTAACCATGACCTGTAGAACTCTATGTTCTTAGATGAAATGCCATGCATATATTATTGTCACAGTCCATTAGCATGAAAGAATCTGTCCTGGGAGGATAGAGATTCCCCTTTTGATCCTTTCTTTATAAGACTGGGCTCTCAGTGCTCAAGCCCCAACCAGAGATACAACTGTGAAAAGAGAAAGTCCTTATCTACGGACTCAGTTTAAGGAATGGCCTATTGGCTAGCCAGAGATGTTAAAGAAAACAAACTCATTAATGAGTTTGAATGCCATGAATAAATACATCATTACAATGGCAGGCCATCTAATATTCAGTTTTATTCACAAATAATAGAGAAAAATGGCGGGGACAAAGGAAAGAAGGAAACCGATATACAAATCAGATATCTACATATTAATAGAATAAAACTCATGTAAAGGTGGTGCTGTATTGAGGAACACTGAGCTATGAGTTCATTAAGATTGTTTTTTGAAGTGGCAAGGCTTAGTTCCCTAGCTGTGGTATATTCTAGGGAGAGGAAATTTGCTCCTGAGGGGTAATCATTGGCTCCTGGGGAGGGGAGAGCTATTTGAGTGGAGGGGAGATGTGCCCCAAAGTACCTTTCTGAGAATGTGATACTTAAATCCTTATTTTGCTGACTACCTAGACCTGGCATTTGAATGTCAAAATTCAGGGAACATAGATGATTATACGTAAATTTGGGTGGGGGAGAGACATATTGGGAGTTAACAAGTAGCATTTTTGGACATGCAGCTATCTATACCAATGGTTTCCATGTATAGATTCTATAAAGTACAACCTCCCATCTGGGGAGTCTGTCATGGTGGTCTAACAACACATGTGCAGATGTATTGTTGTCATTTCTTTCACTAAGTAACCCCTCTTTCCTTAAGGTCCAACCAATTCTTAGCTACTTTTCAGTAAAATTCTCATAGTTATTGTCTACTGACTTCAAGGACATTCTTTCCTCAGTGCATTCAGTATCTGATTCACAGTCTTTCATCTCCAAGTCCTATCCTCATACTATGGGACTTCATAATACATGTTGATATTTCCTCAGAGGTCCTAATCACACAGTTTCTCAACTTTAGTAGTTAACTAGTTTCTTTGTAGTCTACTCTTCTACTTCACCTCAGCTGCACATTGAGTTGATGTGTGATTTTTGCCATTATCCACAAATGAACCACTTCCATGTTCATAAGTTCTGAAATTCCTTTTGCTGTTGTCATTTTACCCCTCCTTCTCACCTTGCAACTCTAAATCTTGTTGTCCTTACCATACTTTTCAATCTCTTAGCTTCTCATTTCTTTCCCAATCTCTAAACTATGTGGTAACCACCCTCTTCTCCATTCTCTACTTTGACCTCTTAATGAATCTATTTACATTCTTTCTTCTCTCAAGACCTTTGTCCCTCTCATCCTCTTGTAGTTCTTACCTTGACAAATCTCAGCCTTGGGTTATTCCTATCATCTTTTACCTTTCGTACCAATTCAAATATTGATGAATGAAGCTGGAGAAAATAATGAAACGATCCTGATTTGATGCACTGCAAATTTATATTATATATCTCAACCAAGCCTTTATTGTGGCAAGGCAAATTGTTTGATATTGTGCTAATTGACTCACTATCACCCCTGCAGTTTTTCTGAACTTCATCCTTCCTTAAACCTCTCATTGCTTCTTCCTGTCCTCTCAGCTGCTTCATATTTCACTGAAAAAATTGAGACTATTTATCAAGTTTCCTCTTCTCCCCTTCTCATCTCCTAACACATAGATGCCTTTGATAACTATTTTCCTTTTTTCCTTCTGTGTCACATGAAGAGATGGTCTTCCTCTTTGCCAAGGCAAAGCTCTCTACATGTACAAGAGACCTCATTCAATCCCATGTTTTCCAACAGATTGTCCTCTCCATCATTTCCACTCTTACTTATTTTTAATCTCTCCCTGTATGCCGGCCACTTCCCTGATGCATTCAAACATGCCTATGACTTCTATGTCCTCCAAAAACTCGTCCTTGCTGGCTATTGCCCCATGTCAAATTGGTTCTCAAGTTCTATCATGTCATCACACCATTCAGTAAACTCCAACTCTTCCCTATTATTGCCAGGATCAAGTACAAAATTTGGCTTTCAGAGCCTTTCCTAAACCTTCCCCCGCCACTTACCTTTTTAGGCTTTTTTTTTTATACTTTAACCTCACATACTCTGATCTAGAACTGTGGCTTCTTTGTTCTTTGCATAAGACAATATATCCAACAATTCATGCATTATTATTGGTTATATCATATGCCTGGAATTCTCTCCCTCTTCTTCCTCTCTGCCTCCAGGCTTTTTTCAAGTCCCAGCTAAAATCCCACTTTCTGCAAGAAGCTTTCTAGTGCCCTACTTCTGTTGATTTTCTCCAGATTGTTCTGTTTATAGTTTGTACATAGTTATTTGTTTGACTGGTTTATCAGACTGAGAGAGCAGGAACTGTCTTTTATCTTGTTTTATATCTCCATTCCTTAACTGGCACATTCCTGGTTGTCACATTGTGGATGCTTACTAAACACTTGTTGACTTGTTGACTAATTTTGATTTTAATTGTAGTTAATCGTATGGTTAGTTAACCAATGGTACAATGTTATAGAGTTATTATGGTGACTGCAGGCAAACAATTTGGGAGGCAGAGTTGATTTCTGCATTATTTTACTTCCTTTGGTTAGTGTTTCATAGGAATTTTAGGGGAAAAAAACCTGATTAGTAGCTGAGAAGCTGCTTCAGAATAGATAGAGAATCTAAGAGAGAATTGATATCTAATGGTTTATAAAGGACCAACCAATATGTAGGTTGATTTAATTGGAACTTAAACCTTAAATCTTTATCTTTTTCTATTTTGTATGTCTGCATTTAATTAGTGATTTCTGTTTGTCTGCTGTACTTCTTTCCAATTTAGCAAGATGATCAAGAAGATATTAGCCCTGGTATCACAGAACAGTCCTGGGACAAGAAGCTTCCTGAGCCTTTGTCTTGGAGAAGTGATGAAGAAGATGAGGATAGTGATTTTGGTGAAGAGCAGAGAGATTGCTATCTTAAGGTATTTTTGCAAGAAATTTTAGAGTCTGTAGCAGTATGATGTTGGTGCAATTAAAATAATTTTCACTTTATCAGCATAAAGGAAATAAAGATTATAAAAATCATAAAGATTAGTATGTGCATAAACTTTGTTGATGGAAAATATGTGAGAGTATGTGTATTTGTAAAGGGGAAGAGGGGGAAAGGGAGAGAGAGAGAGATCTTAAGCAATACACAAGCATAGTATCATTTGGTTAATGTGGTTAAATTTATATTAGGGTTTGTCAGCTTGCTGAAAATGTGCCAAATATGAAATATAGGCGTGTGTGTGTGTGTGTGTGTGTGTGTGTGTGTGTGTGTGTGAGAGAGAGAGAGAGAGAGAGAGAGAGACAGAGAGAGAGAGAGAGACAGAGAGAGAGAGATTTTTGTCTAGGTTAGTTGCTGAAGATATTCCTTAGACATAAATGATCCTTTTGTGAATTTCCATAATACTTTATATCTCCGATGAATTTTCACATTCTTATTTCTGTTTATTTGTATAATGAGAGATTATAAACTCTTGGAAGTTTATGACAAAAATGAAACGGTTACCCTCAAGGAGCTTACTACAGTTTGTTAAATTCAAGCCTATCCTTATATCAGATTCCTTATTGCTTGTTAAAGTCACTGATTTCTCATCTCTTCCCTTACATGAACCTCAAAAGGACTGGCCCCAGGGGCCAGCCTGGGGAGGTAGTGAAATGGAAGTGTTGGGATTCTAGAATTTGGCTTAGGTATCATATTGGATAGCCTGACATTCTTTGGGTACTTGTTTCTAGTTATTAATCTAGTTATTAATCCTTAGAATATCCTACTTCACTGCTGATGATTTCTAGTATTTGTGTGTAAAAAAGTGATAAATAATATGGAATGTCCTTTCTAGATTGTCTTTTTTTGTTTGGCTGTCTTAAATAGTTATCTAAAGAATATTCTGAGATTCTGTTTATTTTTTTAACGATAATTTTCCTTGCTATATTTTTCAGGTGAGCCAGTCCAAAGAACACCAGCAATTCCTCACTTTCTTGCAAAGGCTCCTCGGACCTTTGTTAGAGGCCTATAGTTCAGCTGCCATCTTCATTCATAATTTCAGTGGTCCTGTCTCGGAACCAGAGTATCTGCAGAAGTTGCACAAATACTTAATAACTAGAACAGAAAGGAATATTTCAGTATATGGTACGTCAAGTCATTTTCTTGAGGGTGTGTGTGTGTGTGTGTGTGTGTGTGTGAAGTTGGTGATAGAAATGGGGAAAGAAACTTTTATAGTTTTATTTATGAATGTGATGTTGGAGCTAGAGATAGATACCCCAAACACACATTTAACAGATGGGAAAGTTGAATCCAAGAGACAGGGGCATGAATTGGTCAAAAAGGATCACAACTGTGCCCAAGCTGAGCACAGAGCTCTTATGATTGCCAGGGTAGGGCTCCTCCCTTTTATCTTGCTGATTTTCTGCCCAAAACTGAAAATCTAATGATACCATGTTCCCCCTCTTAACCTCAATATCTCCTTTCCCCTTCCACCCACAGCTGAGAGTGCTACATATTGTCTTGTGAAGAATGCAGTGAAAATCTTTAAGGATATAGGGGTACGTCTCCATTTTTGATATTGCAGAAATTTGCTTTCATTTTCATTTTCTATATACTTAGGTGTAACTATAAGTTAATCCTGTAGTGCATGGGGGTTGTATATACATATGTGCTTTTTCAGGGTGACAGACATTTGTGAATGATGAATAAAGACAATTTTAAGGAAATTTTTTTTGCCTATAATCTTGCTCATTTCAAATTCTCTTTCTAGGGCATCTTTGTAAACAAGTCTGTGGGTCTTTAGCACCATACAAAAAGTGATTAAATTAGCAATTTCATTTGAATTTTGCATTTACTTTTAAAGTATTATTATGGCTACTTCCATTGAGTATTAAGGTGGCCTTACCTTAAACTTGCTGTCATTCAGTGTTATGTGTAAAATCAGGGAGAGGTAAAGGATGGCAGGACTGACAGGACTGACTGATCTGATGGTGGGAATTTTTGAATCTATTGAAGTTTTAAGTGGTTATTTTTTATTTTTTGGCAAGGCAATTAGGATTAAGTGGCTTGCCCAAGGTCACATAACTAGGAAATGTTATGTGTCTGAGGCCAGATTTGAACTCAGGGCTTCCTGAATCCAGAGCCAGTGCTTTATCCACTATACCATCTGGCTCCCCCATAAGCTGCTATTTTCAAGGCTATGTTCTGAAGATTATTCACTTATAGTTTAAAGTATTATACTTATAAAATGGAAGCTTCTTGAGAATAAGGAATGTCATTTTCTATCTTTGTATCCCCAGCACCTAGCACAGTATTTTACCATAATAGACAGCAAATAAATTCAATTGAATTTGTTATTATTCAAAGCAGGGATTCACATTTTCTTCACCTTTGGTGTCTTTGTAGTGATTGAAGTGACTTCTAGGATAGGTAGAAGGTCAGAGTGAAATACAGATATGAAATGATAAATTAATACTTGCTGTTTCCTTCTTTTTTTAGGTTTTCAAGGAGACAAAACAAAAGAGAATATCAATTTTGGAACTAAGCAACACTTTTCTACCTCAGTGTAACCGACAGAAACTACTGGAATATATTTTAAGCTTTGTGGTACTATAGAAGAATGAGAACACCTTTGCCTACAGGGAAAAGTACAGGGGGTAATGGGGGATGGGGGTTGAGGCCAGCGCAGTCTCCAGGATTTCACTGGCCTAACAGTTTGAGGTGCCATTATGTGGTAAGACCTTATCTGATGGGATCCATTGGAAGATAAGTGCCTTCTTCCCTTCATGGATTTGTGATAATCCTAATTCTCTGGTAATATAATAACCTATAGTTAACACTTGGATTTAGCCTCAATTTGCAAATCAAAATCAGTAGAGTTAAAAATGAAATCTCAGCAAATTATTTTGGATTTTATTGAATAGCAATATTTTAAATAACTACTTTTAAGGTATAATTATTGTGACTTTGCAAAAATGTAGATAAGCAAAAGCTCCAAGCTTATTTAGCAAACTTAGTGCTTTCAGCAAATTCACCAGGATTTTAGTCCTTTTAAAAATAAGTTAAAATCATCCATTCACTGACTTTTTAAAACTATATTTAAAAAAAAAGAGTAATATAATTTTTCATATATGCACCTTTCATTTGAAAGCTCTTTAAAAATTGAATGGGCTAATGCATATTGTAGCCTGGGATCAATGTTTTCTTTAGGATCTGATATAGAAGATATTTTAGAGCTGCATGAAATGAAAGAATAACTTAGATCAAGAAATTAAAATCACTATACATAACATAGCAGGGAATAAATCATGTAGGCAGAGTTCAAAAGGAACTGGCCAAGTATCTTTCATTTTGCAAAAAAGTGCCATTGAGTTTTTATTGACCAAATTATAAAACTGATTATTCAGCTAGTGTTCTGGACCTCCTGTTTTATATTCCTCTCCACAAGGTATGCATCTTTCACAGCATTGTGTTTCTACTTCTTTCTGAAGCATGAAGGTAATTGCCATCTTCTGAATTGTTCAGAACTCATTAATTTCTGTGGCAACTGGATGCTTCTTGGAAAGCTCCCATCCAGCCATGGATTTAGCTTACCTTGGCTTCTCTTCAGATGATGAGATCTGAGGCAACAGTGCTTGTAGCTGGATTGCTGCTACCTTGTAACTGTTATGTGAAGTAATCATGTGGTGGGTTTTTGTAAAAAAAATCCATGGTTCTTCAAAATTACAGGGAAATTACATGCCAAAACCTATCATGTTAAATTGTTATTGAGACCACGCAGTGGCAAAAAATTATGAAAGGCTCTCTGTTTGTAATGGGCATGTGCCATTTTGTTAGCAGACAGCATAATTAATGTTAATTGCACTAATGTTGACGTTCCCTTAAGGATAATGTGACATTAAAATGTTTTGTAATGACCTGCTACTCATTATCTCTATGGTATCATGAAATTAAGACTTTTTTTCCCCCCAGTGAATATAGTGTATTGCCTTTAAATTTAATGTAAAATTAAGACATTAATATGGACAACTTTGGTTTTAAACACTAATTGTATCTCTTGAAAGATCAGGGATTTTTGGATATATATTACTAACTGGCATCACACAAAACTTCTCACTTATAAAGTGTCCAGCAGTGATGATGCGATCTTGTTATCCTTCTTCCCAAGAGTTAAATTCCAAGTTGAATTGTAACTTTTTCTTTCATAATGCTTTCGGGTAAAGTAAGATAATGGTTATTTTGATAGTAAATTAATCTGAAGCATTTGCCCATCCCTTTTGGTTCCTTAGCCTTCCAAACCACCATGGGGGTGTGTGTGAAGGGGAGCGATGATGAAATTCATAATTTAACCCTTCCAATTTATTAGCCAGGCTAGCAAGGAAGGAACATTTTTGTATTAGGTGGGATACTACACTTGGAAGAAATGCTTAACGGAGCTTCCTTTTTTTCCCTTAGTTTTTCTTTATCTTGGGGAATCAGACTTTTAAAAAAAAATCATCTTAGGGGATTTGGGGAAATCCAGTGAACTCTACCCTTTTTTTAACTCCCCAAATTTCAGTCCAAGACTTTTCCAGCTTTATTGTAGTTCACTGGTAAGCTGATGTGCAAAGATCTACTGCACAATCACTCCACCAGGGATCTGCTATATTCAACCTGAGCCTGCTTTGAGGAATGAATAATAACTTCCCTTTTTGTTTCCTGTTGATATTTTTAGATCCTATCCAATTTAAATCTACTGTAAAATTAACAAGACTTGTTAATACAGACAACTTTGGTTTTAAACACTATTTAATTGTATCTCTTGAAAGATCAGGGATTTTTGCATACATATTACTAACTGGCATTACACAAAACTTCTTACTTAAAGTTATCTAGCAGTGATACTGTGATCTTGTTATTCTTCTTCCCAAGAATCAAATTCCAAGTTAAATTATAACTTATTCTTTCAAATTGCTTTCTGTGTTTTTTCTCCCAGAAATCCAGTCAAATGTTTTGGAAAGTGAAATAAATGATCTTACTACTTAACTAACTCACTGTGATCATAATTATGCATGCGATTAACAGGTGCTCTGAAAACTTTTTTTAAGGAAAAAAAATCTCAACCAAAGTTACACTAATTCAGAGATTCAGAAATAGATTTAGAATAATGCACTATTCATTGCCTCATTTAATGGAATACATTTAGTTCATTTGTAGTGAAACTGCAAAAGACAGAGCTCCATCCCACTTGACTGTAGCCAAAGCATACTCTTTGCTAACATATTTTCTGTATAATATTTTCTTAAAGCTGGTGGCTTCCATTTAAAGTTAAACGGACTAGGTGCTTGTAAATACTTTATTATAGTTTACTATACCGCATGCGCTTATGAAAATCCCAAGTGCATGTCTTCTAGGGGAAGACTGTGAATGAAGGACAGACCAAGTAATAAGAAACTTCACTCTTCTTAATAACAGTGTCCTATGTAATTCAGATTAGCAGGGAAGGAAACATTTTTTTTCCCTTTTGAAAACAACAACAAAAAACCCAACAAAATGAAATCTTTTGAACTAGAAGAGAAGATAATACTATCTAAATCTAGGTTACTGTGAATTTAGATTTTGAGTAATTTGGAAAAGATTTACTGTGTATTTTAGAGTTTTTAAAAAATCAATGATAAAAAAATGAAATTACACTGAAGCAAAAGGTAACTTGTATGCATTTTATGTGATCGTGTTGCATATAATGGGTGCATATGTGAGTGTGTTTATAACATACATGCACACACTTATATTTCACCTGGAGCTAATAAGCACAGAAAACTATTGTGATGTTGGGTTGCTATAGGGAAAAACCTTTCTTTTGGAGGGTTAACCTCAAGGCTGGTTCATCTCAAAGATCTTGGATCTCTGCTGATAGAGCTATTGCTCTGATTTGGGATAAATAGTTATGTTAATAATGAAGATTTAGAAGTTAATATTGGCATTGCTGAATGTAGATTGATTTGGACAAGTAGTTCTAGAATTGATATAGGATGGAACCTGTCTCTTGATTTTTGCTGATTCTAGTTTGGAAAAGTTAGAATGTAAAAATCAACTTGGTTCTTTTTAGGAACTGGACACTCAGTACCTTTCACATAGTTTAATAGAAACTAATGATTATGTTTTAAAAGAGAAATTTTTGATCTTGTTCTAATATCTCAAACTCAGAAATGCCTTGATGGCAGTTTTTAAACTACTTGCCTGTTTCTGTATATAAAAATAACAAATTACTATTGTAAAAATATTGTTAGATTATGTTGTAAAAAATAACTGTGAGTCTGTGAACTAAACCAGTTTGGAAATGTTAGCTAATTTCTATGCCTGTTAAATGTCATATCAGAAGCACAGAAATGTAGTTTTATTATAATAAATTACAAAATTACAATATGCTTCATGTCTCTGCACTTTCTTTTTGAGAGGTGGAGAGGAGAAGTTATTTAATTCTAAGGGTGGGTAGAATGGGGAGTAGAAGCATGTCACTTGGAATCCTTTCATTCATCTTAGTTTTATACAAATCATTAAATTGTTAATTTTTTAAAATATCTGATTTCACTGGCATTGGGAACTCTGTGACAATTTTCCTCCACCAATAAATATTGACAACCATATATCTTGTCAGAAATAAATTCTACTTATATTTTTAAATGTATCATGAATACTATAGAGAGGAGTAGCTCTCCAGTCAATTTCACTGAGATTTTAACTTGTGATGTTTGTACCTTTTATTTGTTTACTAATAAAGAGAGGGTTTATTTGTAATTAATCATCACATTAATCATTTCATCCTATATTAACATAAACTCATTTCTCAGAGGTCAGGGAAAAGGCTTTGAAAATTATGTAATGGTTAAATTTTTTTTGAGCAAGTCTCAGTACACAAATATGCATATTTGCTTCAAAGCATTAAAAAAATGAACAAAGGTGAAAACTTTTTATATTTCCTCTTTCCTATGATCCCTGATCCCTTAGCATTTTTCTGCTTTCTCTCTTCACAAAATTTAAACATTATTAATCTTAAAATATGAAAAGCCCTTCAAATCCTTTGCTTGATTTCTACCACCTCTGCACTGTCCTTAAAAATCTTCTTAGCATATATGCTTTTTAAATTGATGTTTTCTCTTAGCCACCAGTTTTGTCCTTAACCTCCATGCTTCCAATAAAACTATTTTCTTGAAAGTTATCAGTGATGACTTAGCTTTTTTTTTTTTTTTTTTTTTCCAGTGCTCATTCTAGCAATTATTAAAAGTGAGAGACAAGGATTCAGATGCAGAGGTAGAGGATTTGGAGAGACATGGATTCTCCTAACTTCATTGGCTCTCAGTTCAGTTGGCTTCAGCTGAGTGGGGAGGAGTATGGTCATGCTTCAGTCATAAAGAGATCCCAGCCTTGGGCTGATTCTTTGCATGAGACAAATCATCAATAGCAGAGTTCCTTTGTCCTGTACTCAATGTTGGTGACCTATCCTTGCCTTGCCCTTCCCCTTCCTTCCCTTTTTGGACCTGCTGTTTTCCCAAGACCTTGTAGATTTCTGACTTTGGACTTTGGGAATGCTTATTGGTTATTTTCTTTAAATTTCTGAAGCTAAAAATCTTTCCATTTTTACCACAAATCAAGGCCCAGAGAGAGTAATTTTATCTGAAATAATCAGTTGGAGAGTTTGGCCTAGAATCTTCTGATTTCTGATCAGGAATCAGAAATATATTTTCTTAAAAAGATATTTTTATTGATTTATTTTGTTCTTTTACAAAACTACAGTATTTTTCTCTCATCTCATATTTTTTTTTCTCATTGACTTCTTCATTGTAACAAATAAAAATAAGTAAATAACAGCATATATGTACATGTATATGAATATATATGTATATGATTATATATTTATATGTGTGTATGTGTATATACATATGTATGTATGTGTGTGTGTGTCTACATATATCCATGTATATGAGTGTGTGTGTGTATATTCATGTTTAATTGTAGCCTTTTTGAGGGGGAGCAGGAAGGGGAAAAAATTAAGTAAAAAGTACACATCAGAGAACAAAAGAATACCTACAAGGAAGCAAAGAAATACTGGATAGCTCAGAATGTGATGTGTAGTATTTATTACATATTTTCTTGAAATGGAAATTTATTGCTTTATATTTTGAATCCTCTCATGTTCCATTGTACATATGGCATCCCCCCCTTTTTTTTTGTTTAAAATAAATTAAAGAAAAAACAGAAAACAATAGCATAAGCAATGCTCCCATTGTCATAGATACTTACCTTGATCATGAGGAGTTTCACCATTTGTTCCTTGGGTCAAAATAAACCCAACTTCAGCTACTCTTAGTGCTATTTTTGTCTACATTAGTACATATATAGTCCTAATTTTGCTCTGCACTAGTTCATATAAGTCTCCTCATATTTCTCTGAATTTTTTAATTCTTTAAGACCCAATGGTGGCACATATGTCCTATATCATAGTCTATTCAACCCACTTTCCAGTGGATGAACACCCATTTTGTTTTCAGTTTTTTGCAACTGCAAAGAGGGCTTGAAACATTTCTGTGTACGTGGGACCTTTCTGTCTCAAAGCCTGGAGCTAGGACGTCTTTCTTACCTCCTCCAGATACCAGAATAATTCAATCTGTGAGGGCCATGGCATTTGGGCAAAGAAGATTTGTTTTATCTTTTGAAATTTTACTTCAGTTTTCCCTGCCCCTATATAGCTGGAAGTGAACTTTCTCCTCAAGTCTCTCATAATGCTCATTTCTTTTAGACCTCTCCTTTGAACTTACAACAAATGAACCATGATATAAAACCTTTGTCCCGGATTGTGGCATGATTCCTTTGTACTTGAACCTGGTATAGTGCCTGGAACACAGGCTGGTGCTTAATAAATCTTGGTGGAATTGAATATCTTTTCATAAAAGCATACAAATGATAGCTCTTATAAATAAAATGATGGCTCAAATAAATGTTCTCATTAAGGTGTACAAATGGTGAGTTTTGCTGTAGTCCCTGACCAGTCATAGTATTTGCAGAGTTCGGTTGATTTGGAAAAGACTCCCAGAGCTTGAATATTGCCAGAAAGATTGCAAAGGTTTCCAGAAAGGTGCAAGCAGCTCTTTTTCCTTGTTTCATCCTAGTATTTTTTTATGAGCTTTCTGGAAGAGTGAACAAATGACACCTAAATAAAATGGAGAATATTAACTTGGTTGTTGTATCAAACACATGCAAGTTAGGACATATCCTGGCTCCCTTTGAAGTCTATCAATGTGTTTACTGGGTTGGAAAATATCCATCAGAGCAAAGGAAAGAGATGTGGCTCGAGGCCTTTTCTCCCAGACTAGACCTGGCCAACTCAGATTGCTGTCCAGCCTGTTTGTCTGACCCCTGTAGAGTATAATTTTATTATCTCCATTGGAGATCATGATGAGCCCAATCTTTTTTTAAAAATTCAATAACAGATTTGTGACTGACTCCTGTTAATGAGATTCTGGTTGGATGGGATGCTAAGGTTCTCCATCAGAGACAAGATTTTTAATGGAAAGTTTGTTTCAGACTCTGGATGGAGGAAACTATTGAACTTTTACCTAAAATTGGTTTTGTAAGAGACTTCTGGCTTCATTAACTTCCCACTGCATAATATGTCTTTCCTAAAGGCAAGATGCAGAATGAATTAATTTTGAAAGTTGGGCTAAGATAGGCAACTCAATGTAATTCTTGTCAATAGAATAAAAAAAAAACCTAATTTTTGTGGCAATAGCTTTATGTACAGGCTGTTCTACATAGATTATTATGCTGTTTATTTTTTGAGACCCATTGTGTTAGTCTACATGGCCTGAATATTTTTTAATTCCATTTCCCCAGTGACAAAATCTTATTGGTGATTCAAAATTATATTTCCTAGAAGATATAGGAAGGAAAATCAGGTTTTCCTACATTGTAAAGGAACTGAGATATACTAAACAAAGCAGGGCAGTATGGTTATATCATAAAAGCCTTTTGGTGAAATGTTGATACTCCTGAAAATCTATGTATAAATCTATGTCTGGAAGATGAAAGATAAAATGTCAAGTCTCTAGGAGAGTCACTCATTGAAGCATGACTTGGTGGATAGAGGAAGTCATTAACATTTGGGTTTATATTCTACTTCTGTCATTTATCCAACTACAATAAAGGTTTATTGTGAAGAAGTCAAGGAGTGTGGATGTGTTTTGAAAAGCATAAAACAACTGTGTGACTAGAAAAATGCAAAATTATACAAAGAAAGCAAAGTGACAGTAAGTGCTGATCTGCATTGGTGGAGGGAGTCTCCTCACTGAGAGTTCTTTTTGAAGTTCCCTACATCATTGAAGTCAAGGATTATATTCCTATCTCTAGCCTAACATTTTTTTTAAATTTTATTTTTTTATTTTATTTGCATAACATATGTGTGGATAATTCTTCAACAATAACCCTTACATAGCTTTCCGTTACAAATTTTTCCCCCAACTCCCCACTCCTCCCCTAGAAGGCAGGATATCCACTACATGTTAATTATGTTAAAATATTTAGCCTAACATTTTTACATTAGGTTTTGTTAAAGTGAGGTCCAGTATCTGATGTCTAGCTTGGGGTGGCTTAAAGGTGTACTATTAAGTTAGTGTTTCTGAAAGCAAACACATCCAAAGAAGATTGCTGAATTACCTTCTCCATTCCAATTATGCTGCTTTCTATAACTCCCTTAACCCCTTCTGGTCTCAGTTTACTCATATGTAAAATAGAGTTAGACTAAATGATCCCTGAGTCCCTTCAGTTTTTAAATCTTTGATCTGTGGTTCTCAGATAATTCCCCTCCATAAATATCATGTTCTGCTTGCCAACTCCTTTCAGTAAAAGCTTTTTCTTACATTTATGCCTTTTTATTATGTTATTCCCTATGCTTAACATAGCATCTGGCACATAGTAAGCACTTAATAGGTACTTACTGGTTTGGAATACACTCCTAATCAATATCTGCCTGTTGAAATTTTTCAAGACCCAATTCATATGAGACTTCCTCTCTAGTACCCTTAGAGACTTGCTCTCTCCCCCTTTGGAAATGGCTTTTCCTTCTTCCCACCTGATGTAACTATTGTCTTCTTTATGATTATACATTTTGCATTGGAGTTATTATATAGGCAACTAAAATGTTTTATGCAGGTATGTATACATATATATACATACATATATATCTAACTAAATACTGCTTTACTGTGAATTTATTATATAGAATTACATATTAGAGGGGCAGTTAGTTATTACAGTGGATAGAGTGGTGGGTCTGGAGCCAGGAAAACTCATCTTCCTGAACTCAGCTTTGGCTTTGGATACTTATTAGCTGTGTGACCATAGATAGGCAAGTCACTGAACCCTGTTTGCCTCAGTTTCCTCATTTGTAAAATGAGCTGAAGAAGGAAGTGGCAAATCACTCCACTATCTTTGCCAAGAAAACTCTAGGATATTGCTCATTCTCTTTTTCCACTAACCAACCCCACAGTGCCTTTTCACCTTTAGTTTTGGGAATAATAATCAATTCAAACCTCCCATTCCTGGACAGGACATTTCAATCACTTGCTCTGTGGCTCAATTAACCATCCTTATGACTTCAGAGACCAAAACATCTTTCCCTGCTCACCAATCCCTATCATATATGTTATATTTTCCTATTAGAATGTAAGCTCCCTGAAGGTAGAACTACCTCCCTCCTTTTTTTTTTTTTTTTTGGTATTTGTATTCCACATTTCCCTGCTCATAAATCCCTATCATATGCATTTTCTTTTCCTATTAAAATATAAGTTCCTAGAAGATAGGAACTACCTTGCTTTGTCTTTGTATTCTCATTACTTTTCATGGTAACTATCATATAATAAGCAATTAATAAATGCTTCAATCAAGTTAACTATTTCAAAAAGTTGTCTTTGTTCCAACCTTCAAGCTAACTTCTTAAGCTAGTGATTAAAAATGGAAATATTCAATTACCTCTGGGTTACAGCTGGATATTAAAAAAGTTTAAAAGAACGTTAGAGGCAGCAGTATACTGATAAATATTTAACAACTGACTTATCAAAAAATGCACAATAAAATTTGTTTAATCTGCTTTATTAATCTTCATCACTTACTTAACCCTGGAAATCAACAAAATAAATTTAACCCTCATTTGTGTTTACTTGATATTGGAAGTTTAAATGCTCACACTGAAATTTTAAGAATTGGCCAGTTTGAATCAGCTCTAGCAGACCACTGCTTAGAGGTCAAGAATAAAGAAGAGGTATGTATGAAGGGCTTGAAAACCTTAAAGCCATATATGTTTCAGAAATCATTTTATTATTTAAGTCTGATATTTTTTGAATGAAGCCCAAGTTGAAATTATCTTAGGATAATCCACAAAATATTAAATCCAAATGAATAATAAATTTTCATATTTAATATTTTGATGATTATTCACAAGTTGATATAATTAGGATATGATTTCATCAAATATTGGCTCATTAAAAAGCTTTCTCAGGACTACTCTAGTTGCAGATAGCATGATGAGGATGACATATATGTCCATACCCATAATGTGCCCATACTTTTAGTTTCCTTTGCTAAGTGTAGTTTGAAAGCATTTCATTCTGCATAAATGGGCAATTGAAAATTTCATATGAAAAAATATACTAAAATCATTATTCTCAAATGTTTCTGGATTAACTTTATAGATGGATGAATGTGGGCAACAGTTTTGTGGTAATAAATGCTCTGATTCGAATAAGGTTTATTTGTTGAATTCTTAAGATTATTTTGGAATCTATATTTGTAGTATGGGGAATTTGTTATCTTTTAATGGATGAAAGAAATAAAGCTTCTAAAGTTTAATTTTAGTATCGATTAATAGTTGTTATTATTTCGTTCTTATCATCAAACTCACTCCCTCTCTTAACCAATCCCCAACTTACTGAGGAAACTGAGAATCTATGATAAACACAACCAAGGAAATGAAACTTTTGGGGTGGTACTTCTAAGGTTTTTAATTAGAAACAACAGAGAAAAGCAGCAGTTGCAGTCCTTATTTGGGTAGATGTTCTCTACTAAAGGTTTCTTTAATAACCCACATGCCATGTATGATTTTGCTGCTGAATTTCTGGTAGCAGATTGTATCAAGCTGGAAAAAGCTTAAACTAAGGCAACAGATTCACAGAATCTCAGAGATGGAAGGGACCCTGGGAACCAATTATTCTGAACTATCCCGGAACAAAAAGTTGCCCTCTAGCATTCCTGAAAAAGGGGCTCTAGTCTTTGTGAAGACTTCTAATGAGAGAAGCATGGATCCCACTACCACCTGAGGCAACCCATTGTGTTCCAACACCTCTTTCTTTACTAATCAGGCAAATGTAGTACAGACAGGCTCTTCAATAGTAGTTTGGTGCTGGACATCATTACTGAAGGATATTACACACAAAAAAGTGAAATTAGTTGTATCTTAACTGACAGGAAATGAGTGGTAACCAATATGGAGTTATTCTAGAATCAGCTTTCTATTCACGATAATATCTTTTTTTTTTTCTTTTGCTTTTTTGTTGAGGCAATTGAGGTTAAGTGACTTGCCCAGGGTCACACAGCTAGGGAATGTTAAGTGTCTGAGACCAGATTTGAACTCAGTCCTCCTGACTTCAGGGCTGGTGTTCTATCCACTGCGCCACCTAACTGCCCCCACAATAATATCTTTAGTAGTTGGAGGTCAAATGAATACTAAACTAGAGGAGATGATAATAAATATATAATGTATAATCAATGTATAATCAATTCTATTTAATTAAGCTATCGATTCCGAAAAATGTTATATGAATGAAAGCAAAGATGTTGGGACTTGTGACTTTTAAATTACTGTTTTCTTTAGAAATTTGATATTTTTAAGCATCTATGATTTCATTCACATGGTACTCACTCTAATAGGAAGGAATATAACTCATCCATATTTTCCCATTCTTTGCAAATATTATAAATGTCTCTCATAAATATTCTACAGAGAATCCAACCAACAATTGAAGAGTGGTTAAATGACTTCCAGATCTCTTGACATTGTCTAAATACTAGGGGAGCATTTGGATTTTTTAAAATATTGTAAAATGAAAGTCACTGTATAAAGAACAAAAGAACCAAGGAACAATTTCAGATAGCGAACACTTGTTCTCCATGCCAAGCCAATACATAGAAACTAAGAGCAACACTTTTTTTATAATGCAAATTATTTTCTTGTTTTCTTTTAACTATTTAATATTTTATTTTTTCCAGTCACATGTAAAGCAATTTTTAACATTTGTTTTAAAACTCTGTTTCAGATTCTTTCCTTTCTTCCTTCCCCAACCCCCACTGAGAAGCCAGATGTAAAGCTATATAAAACATTTCCATAAAAGTCATGTTAATACAAACTTATTTTCAAAACATTTTGACGTGATAACTGTAAATCTAGATTCAGAATATACAGAATAATTTCTCAAAACAGAAAGAGCAGTGGAAGAAAAAAAATAAGTCCACTGAAAAATTTGCTATAGCACACACTTCTCAAACTTTTTTAAGACCTCATGTTCATGGGGGCTTATCAGTAATTACCATGTTAGAAATGGAAACATATTTTGGTTATTATGAAAATAGTTTTTACTTCTGAAACCCTCCCCTGGGTACCCCTAGGATGGATCCTCAGGCAACGCTTTGAGAACCTCTGGATGAGTGTGATTGCCAAGTAATCCTCAATATTATAGAAGTGGCTTCATTAACTTATTCACTCATTCATCCAATAATAACTATGTGCAAGGCATTAGGAAATAATTAGATTTTGAGTTAGGAAGGGCCTTAGAGACCACCCAGTTCAGTCTCTTTTTTGCACATATGAGGTTGCAAGGTCACACATCAAAACCAGTATTTAAACCCAGGTACTCCGGCATCATCGTATCCAGAGCTTGTTCTTTGTGACAGTTTAGGGACTTTCTTGAGGTCATGTGCAAATTGAATCTCAACTACACCAGAGGAGCCTTTAGAATCCTAGCAATTCCTTTAATAAAACCAATAATCCTCTACTGTATCTTTTAAAAAATTCATGTATATACATATATGTATGTGTGTGTATATGTATATGTATAGGTATATGTATATGTAAAGGCAAACCTAGTCTGGAAGGGACATCTATAGTGGGAATTCTTGATGAGGCAGCAATATATATTCTTCTGTTGTCCACGAGGTGGTGCTGTCACTTCATCTTATTTTCTGACACAAACCAAGCTGAAGGTACCTGTAACACAAAACTATACAAGAAGGCTTTCCTGGGTAACTGAGTATTGTGAGGCTGACTGAGCTAGCTGAGCCCCAGATTGACCTTAATGGCAGATGACATTAATCTTAATAATGCTACTTCCTTATTGACTGTCAGGCCAGAGAGCCCTAGATTGACAGGCAAGAAACTTAAATGCTTCTTGCTTGGCTCAGTTACTGATTCGAATGGGTGACCTTAAGTAAGTCACTTGAGTTCTGATACATCCTCTATAAAATTGAGAAAGTTTCATTAGATAATGATTCATTCGACATTCTGAGACTAAAATAAGGCTCAGTTTAAAGGATTAAAGTGAGTAGGGAAGCTCAGTTTTGAAAGAAGGGAAGGGATATGAATCAGCATTGAGGATGAAAGAGTCTCTGGTGATTTGTAAAGATAGGAAGTGGGAATAAAATATTGTGCCTGAGTTTGGATAATGTGTAAGTGAATTGCATTGTGGCAAAAAGAGATCTGCTAGAATAGGAATGACATGTTGGGGAACAGTGAGAAAGGATTAGTGTTAAATACAATCCCTATGAGCTTTAAGGTATAGGTCACTTGATAAAAGCTAATATTGCTTCTAAGTGATGAATTGGTATTCTTTGGAGCCGAAGTTTAGCCCTTAAGGCTGAAGGGAATCTTTCCTCACTAGCTTTCATGTCTTGTCAAGGGAAAACTACATGCTATTGGAGATGCAGGAAAAAGTCCTGGGCACCAGAGCAAGCTTCACTGTGCTGCTGAGACAGAGATGACAAGTGAGACTTCTGGGGTAAAGAGAACAAGATTCTCCAAGAAGGGTGCCTGTGTAGTGGGGCTGGTTAGGTGTTCTGGAGGGCCCTTTAAAAATGGTTGCAGAAACAATATTATACAAAGATCAATTCTGATGGATGTGACTCCAACAATCAGATGATTGAGGCCAGTTCCAATGATCTTGTGATGAAGAGAGCCATCTACATCCAGAGAGAGGACTATGGGAACACAAAAGGGACTATGTAGATCATAAAATAACATTCTCACTCTTTTTGTTGTTTTTTTGCATTTGGTTTTCTTATTCATTTTTTCCCTATTTGATCTGATCTTTCTTATGCAGCAAAATAATTGTATAAGTATGTTTACCTATGTTGGATTTAACATATATGTTAACATGTATAATATATATTGGATTACTTGCCATCTAGGGGAGAAAGTGGGGGGGAAGGAAGAGAAAATTTGGAACAAAAGGCTATGCAAGGAACAATGTTGAAAAATTATCTGTACCTATGTTTGGAAAATAAAAAGCTTTAATAATAATAAAAAAAGAAATGGGTTGCAGAGAATGGTTTGAGTGTCTCTTACAGCACTGATTATGCTGCATCCCATGGAAAATGGTAACTCATATGGCTCTCACTAATCTTACTTAAATAGCCAGAACTGATTCTTTGCCTAAGCTATCTCTGTCCTCCCACAAGATGCTTGTCAATTTCCGATCTGACAAAAGTTCAAATTAAGGCTTTTTTCTGTAGTTCAAAGGTACATGGATGAAGAGTAGTTACTTGATTTAGTAAAGACTAGGGCTACAAGTACAAGAAGTTTAAAATATCTGTAGGAGAAGATGGAAAATTTAGAGAAGGATCAAAAAGACCCACACATAGTAAAATAAACATTTATTAAGCACCAACTGTATACTGAGTACTGTGCTAGGCAAAACAGAGATACAAAGACAAAAATATAATACTTTTAAGAAACTTACTTTTACTAGGGATGGGACTGGGATGGATTTATATATATATGTATATACATATACATATACACTAGAAATAAACTGCTAGTATTCTGTAGTATCTAGAATGCTAAATTGAGAATTAGGAAAGCTCCGCCTATAGCAATTTCTGCACTTGTACTTAGTTTGTGCATCTGTTAAATCATAAGAATGTCATTTAACACTTCCAACTCACAAGGAGAACTGGAAATGGTGTTTCAGAAAGCAGAAATCATTATACATATGAAAGGAATCATATTTCTGAGAAATATTCACACCGATTCATTAAGCAACCAAATTTTCTAGGCATTTAAAACAAAATAAAATAGGATGTTTAATTCTTTTATGATATTTAAGATTGGGAGTACATTTGTTGCAGCAAGTGCAGCATCCAGCTGTATCCAGTTAGCTACATTTTGAGTAATTTGGGGCTCCAGCAGCAAGGGAGGAAGCAGCTGCTTTGGAAAACAAAATGTCAGGAACCTCTGACTCCCAGCCAGTTTATTGTGATTTGTCTTGACTTTTTTCCATTTAGGGATTCTTCTTTTTTTGGATGAGAAAAGGTTTTATTTTTCCCTTTGGAATCTCAGAGAATGTTAGAGCTGGTAGAACTTTAGAGATGAGGTCAAGGGCCTTTATTTTGCAGATAAAAAACTGAGGTCTAGATAAAAAGATGTTGACACATTCAAGCTGACTTCTAGTATTGTTGTCTAGTTGATACCTTGGAATTAGTGCTGTCCATTGCAGATACTTGAGTGGTACATTATCAGAGGCAGATTTTGAAACCTTCTCTCCTTCCTTGACTAATGTCAGAAGTTTTCCTTTTAGAAATTTTCTTTTGATTTAGACAAAATAAAAATTTAATTCTTTTACCTAAATATAGACACCTTAAGGGAGAAACCATATTAACCCTTCTGGTTATTCACTCATTAGTGTGATGGAGTAAGTACAGAAGAGCCTTTTCTTCTATCTATCATCTATCTATCTATCTACCTATCTATCTATCTACATACCTACCTCTTACCTACCCGATCGACCATCTATCTATCTACCTATCCATAAATCTCTCTCTCTCTCTCTCTCTCTCTCTCTCTCTCTCTCTGTCTCTGTCTCTGTCTCTCTCTCTCACATCTATTTATTCTTTCTGGTTACCCATGTATATTCATTAAAAAAACCTACTTCTTTATGAATTATATTGGGAGATAGAAGATGCTTTGCTTGAGAGCAAGTGAATCAGTGAGAAGATGAAAGTCCTTGGTCCTTAGAAGTGGAAGAGACCTTAGACAATGACTAAAGGGAGAGATATTCATTTTTTCAAATGCAGGAATTTAAAAAGTATTGATTCTCTGGGGATGGGAGACTGAGGTTTGATTCTGGAAGGGAGATCTTTGTAGGGGAGAAAAGTGCAGAAATAGAAGCTTGTGGGTGAGGTGGATGGACAAGACATCAATTTCACAATTTAATGGAAAATCCTGCTCAAGAAAATTTCAATATAACCTCGGTCTGAGACAAGAGAGCTGTGGGGAATTAAAAACTATTCCTTTTTTCCCCTAGAGGGTGCCAAAACACCTTTCTCAGAGTCCCAAGGGTTGGTCTCCTCAGAACCCTTCTAAAATCCATTGTCCATATCTTTGTTTCAAGAGACAGACTCAGTGGCTTGCCCTCGGGTACCAGGGTCCTTTAAAACTGACTCAGGGACCAGAAGGCAGGGTAGTATAATGGAAAGAGAAACGGTTTTTGTCAGAGGATCTCGGTTTAGATCTTATGTAATTTTTGCCCTATGCAAATATAAAGAGATTGATCCAAATGTAGTTTTAAAGGTCTTTTCCAACTCCAGGTCCTAGGGAGAGTCAGTGTCTCTTACACCCTTTTTGTTCTCCTTTCTGACCCTGTCATCCTTGCCACAAAAGCAATCTGCTTCCCTCCCTTGGACCCTTCACAGTTGAACAATCCCACAAGGTGGAGAGAGCTGTAGTCTCTGTCTCTGTTCGGGGAGAGCACTTTAGATAGAACGCAGAGAGAGCTATGGAAACGGTGCAGGGATGGATCTGGCCTCTTCTAGTGGGACACATGCTCTTTGTCTCTTCTCACTCCTCAATAGTGAGTGGTTTAAAATCAGGGATTAGTGACTGTTAGTTAAGCATATTCTTTAGGGATGGAGCAGTAACATCTGTGGCCCACTGTGGCCAGCTTACAGACCCATCCTCATACATGTTCCATGAGCTCTTCCTTCCCCTTCGATAATATAACTCCCATAAAATCATAGAACATCTGGCTCAATTTCTAAAGCTACTTCATTAAACAGATAACAAATCTACTGGAAAACTAATTAGCTAACAAGACCTAGAAAGGTAGTCCTTATAAAAGGAACAAAGGTGCAGAAACAGGAATCTGTGGTTGAAGAAAAGGAGAAGATAACTTCACTTGCTTCACAGTTTGATGGAGGACCATTTCTGCTTGAGGAAATAAATCAAGGACCTATTCTTATATCACTAAGCTTTTGCTAAATATCATAGGGATGCAACTTGAGTCTTGGTCCCTTCCTTCTAAGATTTAAAGTCTAGTTACATGGCATACACTTATGAAATAAGAGAGAAGAATAAAATTAAATTCTAAGCTTATATATATATATATATATATATATATATTTATATCATTGGAGTTCAGAAAAGGAGACACCACTGAGGGATGATGATGTGATCAGGGAAGATTTTATGGAAAGGGTGAGCCAATCTGGGCTTTAAAAATGGGCTAGTTTTTGGGGAGTTGGAGACAGGATGACCTTATAGGCAGGTTATTTCTGTCAACACCTGAGTTATTAATCTGATAACCTGGAAGTCTTTATTTTTAAAAGCGACTCCCTTTGTGTACATGTATGTGTATCTCTCTTTCTCTTTTGTCTCTGTCTCTGTCTCTCTCTTTCTCTCTCTCTTCCTGTGTGTGTGTGTGTGTGTGTGTGTGTGTGTGTGTGTGTGTGTGAAATGGTGACTTTAGAGCTCAAGGGATATTCCCATATCTTTTCTTGTCAGAGAAGAAAGATATGTTCTTTTGGCTCTTATTTCTCTGTCTTTGCATTGGCAGACCCCTATGCTTAGAATGTTCCATCTCCTCACCTCTGCCTTTTTGCTTCTCTTGGCCTTCTTCAAATCTTGACTTGTCATAGGAGTCCTGGAGGAAGTTTTTTCATGTCCTCATAGATTCTAGTGATTTCCTCTCTTAAAATTACATCTCATCCCATCAACTCTGTAAGTATTTTGTATATGATTAGTAATTAACCTTTGATTGCCTGGTTATTAACATGCTGTTTTCTCCAGTTAGAATATGAGTTTCTTATAAAGAGAAACTTTTTAAAATTAGAATTTTAAAATTTTTCCTTTTATCTCTAGTGCCTGTCATATAACAAGTACTTAATGAATGTTTTTCAATTTATGTCTTAGTATCAAACTGAGCTGAGACTTATCAGGAGGTAGCTGGGACTCTCTGAGATATATGGCACCACCTACCAAAGCATTAATGGTTCAGAAAAAAATTTGTTTACCCAGAAGCCAAACCACCTCCAGTGCTCTGGAGGAGGGTAAAATCTTTTTCATTCTAAATCAAACACCATTCAGGAGCATTATAATTCTCCCAAGGGTTAGACTACAGTACTGATAGAAACTGGGGCCACTAATTGGCACATAAGGATCCCTGAAGCATCATATTGACTTAGTTTAAAAATATTATGTTTTTTACTTTTTATTGTATTTTTATTTATTTTGTTAGGTATTTTCCAATTAAATTTCTATTTAGTTTTGGCCAAGGGAGTAGTGGGGCCACATGTAGCCTATAGGCCATGTGTTAACATCTTTGGCCTACAACACCCTCATAATCTTATAGAATCACCAGAGAGAGAATCCATGTTCAGATGGTTCCAGGACAAATTAAATTACTACATCTTAATTCTTGGAAAATTAATAAATCAGGAATTTTACGTGGGATTTACATACAGTCTGAACATTTTAAACTATTTAACTTTAATAACAAGACTATTGACCTGATAGAAGTTGAACAGTATGATGGAAAGTTGGAGTCATAATTAATTTGAATCAAATCAATCAACATTTATCAAGCACCTATTATGTGGCAGATTTCATGCTAGACAAAAGGGATAATTAATCCCTGCCCTTTAGGCCCTTTTTGGGATAGAGAAATGCTGGGAGAAGTTACAATATGTAAATAGGTCAATACAAAGTAATTTCAGAGGAATAAGATACGAATAATTGAGTGGGTGGATGGGAATCTGAGAAGTTTCATGGAGGTGGTGTTATTTAATGTGAGTTTTGTAGGAAACTGGGAATTCTAAGAGGCAAAAACAAGGAAGACATGCATTCTAGGCAAGGCAAAAATAACCTTTAAAAACATAGACATGGGAAATGGCTTATGGAATTTGGAAGATGTATTGGAGAGGTGAGAGACTTGAGTCAAGAAGGCTAAGAGGAAGCTATTGCAATCATGACTACTAGACAATTATGGGTTTTTGAAGTGCCTGCGTTATAGGATACTATTCTGGGAAAAATCCTTTAAAAATAAAATTATCCCTGCTTACAAGAAGCTTATATTCTATTGAAATAATATTCTGCTACATGAATTTCCTACATTTTGTTCATTCATTTCTCCAGCTGATGAACACTGTTTCTCTATAAGTACCCAAGAGGCATCCCTCAAATCTATCTCTCTGTGTGACATGGCAGTGCTTATTGTTTAGGGGTGACTTGATCTGTGCCTCTACCAGTTAGAATTTGGTCCTGAGTCCTTCATTTTCTGGCTCATTTTATCTTCTTTTGAAAGTATTATAATTCAGTGGATGCCAGGCACATGAACTGGGCATAATGGAGTTGGTTTCCTAAGGAAACAGACATGCTGGAATGCCACAATCAGGGTTACTCATCCCATAGAATAAATTCATAAATAAGTAGTCATTAAATAGGAAAATACATAAGACTTTTTTTTTACTGAAGTGGCTACATCTTCACTCTTCTAAGTTATAGAATTTTTCTAAGGCATAGATTCAATCTGGACCCAGGAGTTCTAGGACACATAGTTTGAGTTTTGCTTGAGCAGGAAAAGGAGTGCAACATTGAAGTTTCCAGTTGTCATCATGTTCATACACAAACTCTTAAGTTAGGGTGGAATGTAGGGTCTAGTGTAAATGGGAATTCAGAATAGGTATTTCTCCAATCTTGACTTCTCCAAATGGAGCTAACTTATCCAGAATGAAAAAGCAGCTGGCAGGAGTAAGGAACCATCCCACTATTATATTTCTTTGTATTCTTTTTTCTATGATTTTGACCAATCTTTGCTGCTATTATGTTTTGCTATATTTTTTTGATTTTTCACTCTAATGTCCTATATTCTCCTTGAAGGTGGGAAGGAAGGAAGAGTAACTGCAAAGCAAAGGGGCCTCACCAAAAAAGGAAAAAAATACAAAGTAATAACAAAGAAAGATTTAATGCTAGAAAAGTTGGTCTTAGAAAAGGGGCAAAAAAATAGTGAGAGCAAAGAATTTAAGAAAACAGAATCTTGCCTGCCAAGCAGACAAGCTAGTGGGTATCAAATAGAAAAATGATGAGTTACTGATCAAATCTAGTTAAGAAGGTTGATGGCAGTGAATAGGAACCACCTGCAGTTAGTTTTTCTGAGTAGCTGGCAGGCAGGTCCACAAGGCCATTCAGCAATGCACCTCAGAAGCAACAAAATCATGAATCTATTAGTATTCAATGAAGAAAAGCATCTCTCTGACCAGTGCCTTGTGATGTGAGATGAGATGAGATGATGTGAGAGCATTTTTCCAAGGAACAAGCCAGATAAGTACAGTATAAGCTTTGTCCTGTTTCCACAAGCAGCATTTCTGTAACTCTTGATTCTTGGCTTCCTGTTATTTTAAATAGTATTCTGCTTTGCTTCATAAAATTACTACTTGCATGCAAAATACTACATGCAAAGCATTGTGGAGTGATGGATGTATCAAGTACATAATTCCTGCCAGCATGCAGCTTACAGTTTAAATGGAGGATAAGACATCTACACAAAGAGGTAATACAAAGTAGAACATGGTAGGAAAGGATTCTGCCTCCTTCCTGTTTTTCTTTCCTTGGGAGAAGATTCAAGAAGAGTCTTACAGATTGTTTTCATATTGGGTCAGGCAACATAATAAGGAAAGGGGTGGCTGTGACATGCTGGAAAAACAGCACTTTCCCCTCTATCAACACTGAGATTGAATTCAACCTGCATGTTTAGGCAGGGAAACAATGCTACCATTGCTATTATGCTGGGACTGGTCTGTTATAACTTCGAAGATATGGAGCAATCACATGCAAAAGTGTTAGGGAAAATGTCAAGTAAGATTCTTATCACAGGCAACAGTATAGCTGAGGGCTTATTGGACTCTTCCTCTTCACTGTACTGGGGAAATCTGTTGAGAGGCATTTATAGTCTAGGGAAGGCAACACATAGGGTATGGATTGTAGGTGTTTCCTTTTGGATATTGCATGTGTTTGAGAGAGAAATGTATATATAAAGCAGTATTTCTTAAGCACTTAGTATGGGCCAATCTGCTCCAAGACCTTGGCACTAGTAGGGAATTGAACCATGATAAATCTATTTCTTAGGCACAGTGAAGCAAAAGTGCTTGATTACTACCTTCAAAAACCAGTTTTACCTTTTGTAGCATGCCTAGTTGGAATAAAGAACATGATAATTTCCACTGTTATGCTTACTCTTCTTTGTTGGTTCCTCTGTACCTCCCCTCACCCTACTTCTGCTTTAAGTTCTGGGAACAGCCTCTTACAAAACTGTGTCTCCTACTATAACTCAGGAGAACAAGAATTTGGAAGCTCTTTTGTGGCATTTATAGAAGTCTCCCTTCTTTTCCTTGTCAGTCTTTGGAGGGCCTAAATCTATCAACCTTTTGAGGGGGAGTGTCTATCAGTTGTTCTTATTCAGAAATATCATCTGCCACCACAGGTTGCAGGTTGAATAATTCCTGATATCTTTCTTTGTTGCCTTGCCTCTTTTTTCTGTGTTCTCTTCAAGATTTCCAATTATGGTGTGCGACCTTCCCTTAAATATGCCAAATTGAAGGAGACATTACTTTCATACTTACTGGGCTTATCTGTGAAGATCTGGTAGTAAGGATAAACTCTAGATTCCTTATGTCAGTCTCCAGAAAATAGTGTATTGTTATATAAAATATGTATTTAGGTAAATGAAGCATTCTAAACACTTCAAGAAATTAATTTCCTGGAGAACATTGTTTTTTAGTGTATGCTTTTTATTTATGTTCTATGAAAGTGCAGAGATTTTTCTGAGAAAGACAACTTTTCGCTTTCCCAGCATCAAAGGAGTTCCTGATGCTGGTGTTTATAGGAATAAGGACTTGATCTGTAATTTTATTAGTATAAAAAACTCCTGGGTGAGGAAATGCCTTCTACCAATTCAGGCCAATACTTTTTCTTCAATTTCTAGTTTCAGGGAGTTGTGAAGAGCCCTGAGAATACAAGTAGCATGTTTAGGGTCACACAGCCAATATGGATCAGAAATGGAACTTAAATCAATGTCTTCCTGGCTTTGAGAATACCTCTCAATACACTATGCCATACTATATTTAGTACTATGAGATATAACTTCTAGCTGTCAGAGATCAAGGAATGTTTCTTCAAGAAGATAGCTTTTGAGTTCAGTTCTCAACTTGAGTGTTGGAAGGGCTTGGTGGGGGAGTCATACTACCAATAGAGGGAAAGATCATGAGCAAATTTATGGAGGCAAGAAAGACCTCTATTGGTGAAAACTAGTTTTACTAATATGGAACCAGTCCCCCATTTTCAGACTCTTGCTGGAATCATACTGTTAGGGTTAGGTTCATATTTCCTTGTTCCTCCCTTCTTACTAGAAAATTGAGAAAATCTTATGTTTTACTAATCCCATAACTAATAAGACAGTCTCTCATTAGTATCATATTACATCTTTCTTTCAAATAAGTGAGGTTGAGTCTCAAAGGACTTTGGGCCTTGAACTGGAGAAAGTATTACAACCTACCTTTCCCTCTATGCTTCCACTATGGGTATGGAGTCGGGTCACTGACACTAGTTCTGCTAGCAGCTATTTTTCTCCACCCTTTGTGTGTAGCAGTAAAGTTTGTTAAAACTGGCTTTCTATGGGATGATACTTTTCTTTAAATTTTTAAAAATTTAATTTAATTTAAGAATTTAAGATTATATAAACTCATTTTAACATATTTCCATATGAGTAACATTGGGGAAGAAAAATCAGAACAAAAGGGAAAAACCATGTCAAAGAAAAACAAAACAAAACAAAAGGTGAAAATATTATGCTTCAATCTGCATTTAGTCTCCATAGTTCTCTCACTGGATAAAAAGGCCATCCTTTTTACCTAAAGTTTTTTGGAATTGTTTTGAATTACTGTATTGTTGAGAAAAGAAAAGCTAAATCTCTCATGGTTGATCATTACACAACCTTGTTGCTGTGCACAATGTTTTTCAGGTTCTTAGAATGATGCTTTTCATCTGAAATCCCCTAAAATATAAAAGGGCAGGACAAAAAATGGGAATGGTGAATCTGGCTGGAGCATAGAGAACATGAAGGGGAAAAATGTAAGAAGTTTGGGAATCAAAGGTATCAGGAAATATAATCCTGCAAACTCTGTAAGAGGGAATATTCCAATGTCTAACAGAAGTTAAGTATGCACAAAAATATGAACAAAAAATAGTGGAAGAATCAGGAGAACTTTCAGCAAAATGGATATCACCAACGTTATCAATTGAAATGATTTTGGACAAATCGTAACCTTTGGATTTTGGTTTCTTCATGTATAAAATGAAGAGGTTGGACTAGATTATTTCTAAGCCCCTTTCTTTTTCTAAATCCATGACTCTATAAACCTATATAAAAAACCCTCAAGAACATCAGATCTACTTTACTGTTTTGTTAGATAGATATCTTAGTTCTCTTGTTCTTCTTTCTATCAAATGCTTCTCAGTCTCTTTGCTTTTATCTGCTTTCAGTGGGCAGCCTCAAATTAGGAAAGATGTTTTCACTAGTGATATTGAAAGTTGCTATTGTCTGTTACCACAACTCAGCTGTTCTGCCTTCCTGATTATTATAGACATAGGTTAAAGTTAGATAATGGAAGGGAATTTCAACTTTATTTCAGAGAAATGAGGAACCATTACAAATTTCTTGAGCAGGGGAATGATGTGATAAAAAAGGACATTTAAAGATCAGTTGGGCACTTTGTGTTGGAGGGGGAAGAGAATATGATGAAGAGACCATATAGGAATCTGGCAAAATAATTCAGCTAAGAATTAGAGAAGATATAACTTAGGTTCGTAACAGTGGGAATAGAAAGAGGAGGCTGATTAGAAGTAAGGAAGAAGGCAAAGCAAGAGACCAAGTTTGTTGATGGGAAAGAGAAAGTGGATTTGGAGTCAGCTGACCTGGCTTTAGGTCCAAACTCTGATTTATGAGTCATGTGGTCTTAGTTCATGGGTTTCAGTTTTCTTAGAAAGTGAGAAGTTTGGACTCAGTTATGTCTAAGGTATTTTCTAGTTCCAATTCCTATAACTATATAGCAAGATTTGGTATTTTCATGACTTATATGGGGGTAGGAGATCCAGAGAAAAGAGTCAAAATTCCTTTTTTCTCTATGTGTTCCAAGTGCCCAAGAGACAGTATGGAATTATGGCTAGAGAAGGAGTCTCAGAGTTAGGTTGACTCAGCCAGCACATTTCCAACATGTGCTGGCTGTGTGACCCAGATTAAGTTACTTAACTTTTCACTGCCCTAGGTAGTTCTTTAAGGTTACAAGTTATAGAATTGTTGGTGATCTATATTGGTGGAACGATTCTTCCCCTCCCCCCCCAGGAATCCCATACTTATACTGATGAAATCATAGATGCTGTGATGCAAAATTCCCAGTGTTTAAAATAGTGTCTAGAACATAGTGGGTACTTAATATTTAAGCTTGTTAGATGAATGAATGAAAGATGACTCTAAGTTTTCAAGTCTGAATAACTGAGAGGATGGTGGGGCCTTGGACTGATTGGGCAATCAGTTTTGGAGGCAGGAATCAAAGGTCCTATATGATATTGAAGTAGTGATCTCTAGGAGGTGTGTATCTGGAGATCTGGGGCTGGGGGTATACATTTGAGAATAATTTTCACAAAAGCAAAGCAAGGGGTTCCCCACTGTGTATGATAACCTCTCTCCAGCTAGAATTATATTAGTATCTTTCCTTTCCTGAAATGCTGTCTGATAGAGCTAGCCTGTTTCCAATTATTGTACCTATTATAGGATGATCAGCTGTGAATAATCATGTCATTCACATGATCATCCTATAATATTGTTGTTACTCTGTACATAGTACATTACATTTTGCATCAGGTCATGGAAGTCTTTCTAGGTTTCTTTGAGAGCATCCTGGTCATCATTTCCTATAGCAAAATAGTATTCCACCATAATCACAAACCACAACCTATTCAGCCAAATCCAAACTGATGGTCAGTCCCCTCAATTTCCAATTCTTTGCCCATAGAAAAGAGCTGCCATAAATATTCTTTGCATATGTAGATCTCTTTCCCTTTTGTTTCTATCTCTTTTTGTTACATAGACCCAGAATTAGCACTGCTAGGTCAAAGGGCATGTATTACCCTATAGCACCCAGGGCACAGCTCCAAATTGCACCACAGAATGACTGAATCAGCTCACAAATCTACCAATAATGAATTAGTCTCATTTCTCCAAATCACTTTCAATATACCTCATCTTCCCTTTCTGTCCTACCAGTATATGGTAGTAACTTCAGAATTGTTTCAATTTACAACTCCAATCAACAGTGAGTTAGAGCACTTTCTCATCTGGGAATCTCATTTTTACAAATTTGACTCATCTCTCTACACCTTTGAAAAATGAAGTCTTTATCAGATAAACCTGTTTCAATTTTTTTTCATAAATTCTATTGCTAACTGTATTTCCCTCTTTTTTATTCTTTCTCATTTCACCTTATTCCTCCTCAAAAGTGTTTTGCCTCTGACTACCTCTTTCCCAATTTGCCTTCCCTTCTCTGTCCTCCCTCTCTTATTTCCTTTCCCTCCTACTTTCTTATATGCTAAGATAGATTTCTATGTCCAATTGAATGTGTATGCCATTCTTTCTTTGAGCCATTTCTGATGAGATTAAGATTCCCTCACTTCCTCTTATTCCTTCTTCCTGTCCCCTCCACTGTATAAGCTTTTTCTTGCCTCTTTTATGTGTGATAATTTACCCCATTCTGCCTCTCTCTTTCCTTTTCTCCCAGTACATTCCTCTCAAACCCCTTAATTTAATTTTTAAAGATATCTCTTGACATTCAACTAACTCATGTGCCTTCTGTCTACATATATTCCTTCTTCCCATGTAAACAGTTTAATCTTATTAAGTCCCTTATAAATTCCTTTTTCTGTTTACCTTTTTATGCTTCTACTGAGTCTTGTATTTGAAAGTCAAATTTTCTCTTTAACTCTGGTCTTTTCATCAAAAATACTTGAAAGTCCTCTACTTCACTAAATGTTTATTTTTCCCCCTGAGCAATTATTTTGGGTTTTGCTGGATATGTAATTCTTGGTTGTAATTCTAGCTTCTTTACCCTTATAACATATTCTAAACCTTGTAATCCTTTAATACAGAAAATGCTAAATCTTGTGCTATCATGACTATACTTGAATTATTTCTTTCTAATTGCTTGCAATGTTTTCTCCTTGACTTGGGAGCTCTGAAACCTGGCTATAATATTATTGGAAATTTTCGGTTTTAAATTTCTTTCAGGAGGTGATTGGTGATTTTTTTCAATTTCTATTTTATCTTATGGTTCTAGATTAGCAGGGCAGTTTTCCTTACAATTTCTTGAAAGGTGATGTCTAGGCTCTTTTTTTGATCATGGCTTTCAGATAGTCCAATAATTTTAAAATTATCTTTCCTGGATCTCTTTTCCAAGTCAGTTGTTTTTTCCAGTGAGATATATAACATTGTCTTCTATTTTTCATTCTTTTGGCTTTGTTTTATTGTTTCTTTATTTTTCATAAACTTTCATTGGCTTCCATTTGCTCAATTTTAATTTTTAAGGGATTATTTTCTTCAGTGGGCTTTTGTACCTCCTTTTTTCATTTAGCCAATTCTACTTTTAAAGGAGTTTTCTTTAGTGAATGCCCCTACCCTCAATTTGACCAATTTTACTCTTTAAGAAATTTTTTTCTTTAGTGAATTTTTGGGTTTCTGTTTCCATTTGGGAATTCTGCTTTTTAAGGCATTCATTGACTTAAAAAAAATACTTCCTTTACTACTTGGCTTAGGCTGTTTTTTAAAGTATTTTTTTAGTATTGTGTGTGTGTGTGTGTGTGTGTGTATGTATCCTTTGTCAAGCTGTTGACTTGTTTTTCATGATTTTCTTGTATCACTCTCACTTCTCTTCACAAATTTTCTTTTCTCTCTCTTGATTTTCAAAATCCTTTTTGAACCCCTTCATGGCCTAAGACAAATTCATATTTTTCTTGAGTACTTTGGATGTAGAAACTTTAACTTTGTTATCTTCCGAGTATATATTTTAATCTTCTTTGTTAGCATAGTAACTTTCTATGGTCAAAATGTTTTTCTGTTGTTTGCTCTTTTCCCTACACTGTTACTTGATTTTTAAGTCTTTGTTAAAGTGGGACTTTGCTTCCAGGGTGGAGTGCATTGTTCAAAGCTTCAGGGATTTTGTGCAGCTATTTTTTTTTTTTTTTTTTTTTTTTTTTTGTGTTGTTATGGTTAAGTGACCTGCCCAGGGTCCCACAGCTGGGGAATGTTAAGTGTCTGAGACCAGATTTGAACTCAGGTCCTCCTGACTTCAGGGCTGGTGCTCTATCCACTGCGCCACCTAGCTGCCCCTGTGCAGCTATTTTCAGAACTACTTTAGGACTCGTACATTTTCAGTTCTTACAAGGTGGTATGAAGGAGAAATGTGCTTACTACTCTTCTGGCCTGTGCTCTGGTCTGTGAGTGACCACAAGCATTCTTTTCTGACCTGGAACTGTGAGGAGAATCCCTGCTACTCTGTGGCTCCAAGGTCTGGTATGCATTTAGTGCTCTTCCTCATTCTGGAACTGCCACCCACAACTATGACCTATATAGAAGTATGGGCAAAGCAACAGAGTCCTGACTTAGTACAAGCAAAGAGACCCATGTAATCTTTTTCTGACCAGTTGTTCAACTCCCTTACTTTCTGTGTATTGAGAACTCTAGAAGCTGCCACTGTTGCTACTGTCAATTCAGTGGCTTCCAAGACTTGCTCCTAGTTTGCTATCTCAGACTGTGCTCCCCCTCTTAGCCAGCTGCTATAAACCTTTTCTGCAAACTTCCAAGTTGTTTTTCATGTCTATGGACTGAGAGGTCTGGAAACAAGCACTTCTATCTCGATGTAGTCACCCTGAAGCCTGCTCCTGGTTTGCTGCCTGTGTTTTACTCTTATCCTGGTGCAACAAATGTTTCCTGTTGAGCTTTGAAGTTGTCTTTGTCTTGAGAATTCTTTCACTCTATCTTTTTGTGGGTTCTGCTATTCTAGAATTTGTTTAGAGTCTTTTTTTTAAAGGTATTTGGAGGAGCTTGGTGGAAAGCTCAGGTGAGTATCTGCCTTCACTCTGTCACATTGGCTCTGTTTCCTAGGGAATGCTTCCAAATTGTTCTCCAGAATGGATGGACCAGTTCATAGCTCAGACAGCTATTAATGTATCTATTTTCCCTAAACTTCTCCAAATTTGGCATTTCTGATAGGTATGAAGAGACACTTCAGTTTTAATTTGCCTTTCTCTAATTAATAGTGATTTGGAACTTTTTTTTTTCATATAATTATAGATAGCTTTGCTTTCTTCTTCTGAAAACTATCTGTTCATATCATTTGACCATTTGTCTATTGGGGAATGGATTTTATTCATTAATTTGATTCCATTTCCTATACATTTAAGAAATAGTCTTTCCTCTCTCTCTCCTTCTCTCCCTCCCTCTCTGCCTCCTTCTTTCCTTCCTTCCTTCCTTCCTTCCTTCCTTCCTTCCTTCCTTCCTTC
>JAJPUD010000155.1:208594-224523 GCA_023553655.1 Myrmecobius fasciatus | reverse complement strand
TCCCTGGCTATTCCCCTTGCTTTTCTTCTCCCCAGATGAAATCCTACCATCTATAGGCAGCATTTCCTGATTCCCTTTTATTATAGAATACTTTTAATGTTACAAAGTACATCAATAATTTGTTGATTATTTTGAATTTATCAGGGTTATAGATTTTTTATACATAATTATTTACATGTTGACTTTCCTATTATATTGGAAGCTCCTTGAGGGCAGGGACTGTCCTATCTCTGTTTCTGACTCTGTCTGTCTTTCTCCGTTTCTGTCTCTCTGTCTATTTTTGTCATTGTCTCTATCTCTGTCTTTCTCTCTCCAGCATGGCACAGTGACACAGTGCCTAGCAAATAGCAGATGCTTTATTGCCTGGCTGACTGTTCCATTTCTGTGGACTCTAAACTCTATAGAGAACAAAGGGAAGCTATCATCGATCTTTTTTTAGGGCCAAACTTTTAAAAAATTTTGTGGTTTATTCCTAGGACTGGGAATGGGGATCATTTCAAAAAGTTACCTGAGCAAATAAGTATCAGTGAATTCAACAGGGCTCCAAAAGCTTTTCAATTCACTCAATATATCACTGACTAAAGGATTTTCCAGACTTCTTGCCTAATGTGGTTGATCATTAATAAAATAAATGAGGAGAGGAAGGTATTAACAATGAGAGAGGGAGGGAGGAAGGGAGAGAGAGAGAGAGAGAATGAGCAGGAGGGCAGAGAAAACAGTTCCTAATACAACTGTTAATTCCCCTGAGAGAGCTCACAGGATTTTTGGCTCTGTCAAGCTTTTGTCAATCAAGATGGATCTTTTAAAAAATGTTCTTTTAAGAAAAATAATTGTTTAAATTAAAAGAACATTTTTAATGTTACAAAGTACATTTTTTATGACTATGAAATTGGAGAATAAAGAATCCTTTCCAGCTCAAATCTACAGTATAAGCTGGCTAGAATACAATATTATTGGCTCCATTTTACAAGTAAGAAAAACAAAGTTCTGAAAGTTGGAATGACTTGCATGGCCATTCAGCAACTGAATGTCAGTGCTGAAATTGCCCCAATTCTTGAGACTCTAAGCCTAATATTCTTCTCATCTCCTAGTTCTGACTCTCTCTACCAAACATTAATGGCATGATTTGTGTGCCAACTGTTCATCTCAAATCCCAACCCTATCTGGGTAGCTTGGTTGCAGACACATATTGAGAATTGAGAGTAGCACCAGGGCATATTGATGTTTTCTAAAAGCAAAGGAAGTAGCCAACAGTAAACCATTAACTTGACTATGTACTCAACCAGCCACAGCCTACAAGGAACATTTCTCTTCTGCTCCTGAAGAGGGCCCATTATTCACTCTAGCCTGACACTTAGGCTCCTCTCCTTTTCACCTCCTCCCACACATTATTTTTCATCCCCATTTACTTGTGTTCAGTATTGAATAAGATGTAAAAATGAAAAGACAGGGAATTAGTCTGGAACTTTGCCAAGTGAGGGATCTTTAAAAATTTTTTTCTCTCTTTTCTTTTGAAGGATGCCTTGGTTTCTTCATCTGTAACATGAAGGGGTTGGACAAGATGGTGTCAAAGTTTCTTCCTCCTAATTTGGTCTATTAACTCTATTAAACAATCTCCCACTCTCAGGCTCAGCGAGCAGATGAGTCAGCAGCTACAGCAATTAATAATATTATCCCTGGTGTTTGGCTTAAATTAGTAGGTTAAAAAAGCTTTTAAGGTGATAAGGTTAGGAAAGTATAGTTCCCTCCCCCACTAGAATGAGTCATCCTACCTGTGTTTGTTAGATAAAGAGTCCACCTTCAGGAGGAATTCTGCAATGGCTAGAAGTAGGACTCTCTCCATAAGAAATAGATCAGCCAGGCACTAACATGTTGTTGTTATATGTATATTATATATATATATTTTTTCCCTGAGGCAATTGGGGTCAAGTGACTTGCCCAGGATCACACAGCTAGGAAGTGTTAAGTGTTTAAAGTCACATTTGAACTCAGGTCTTCCTGATTTCAGGACTGGTACTCTATCCAATGTGCCACCTAGCTGCTCCTGTTTGTGTGTGTGTGTGTGTGTGTGTGTGTGTGTGTATACATATATATATATATATATATATATATATGTATATATCTTTTGTGCAGTCATTTCAGTTATGTCCAACTCACTTTATTTGGGGTTTTCTTGGCAAAGATACTGGAATGTCTTGTAATTTTCTTCAGGTAAGGAAATAGGCAGAGGGGGTAAGTGACTTTCCCAGGGTTACATAGTGTCTGAGGATAGATTTGAACTCAGGTCTTCCCTATCTTCAGGCCCAGCACTCTATCCACTGGTTTACCTTGCTACCTTTGGCATTACCCTAAATATTGCTTAATATGTAGTTCATTCAATTGAAAAATACTGAATTTAGATTCTGGAGACCTGAATTCAATTAAGACACTTTAATGAAAAACAATGTGGTATAAGAGAAAGGTGCCAGGTAAAGAAGACTCAGCACTTAATTCACTTAACTTCTATGTGCCTTAGTTTCTTCATCTGTAAAAATGAAGAAAAATCAATCAATCAATCAGTAAATATGTATTAAGTACCTATTTTATGTCAATTATGGTGCCTTACAGTTCAAAATAGTTCTCTAGCCCTCCTCATTTACTTACAGCTGTAAGTGGGCAATTCATTTAAGCCTTCTAGCATCATTTTTTTCTGAGAAGTTTTAGGTGACTTTTAAAACCTCTTCCAACTTGAAATCTATGGCCCTACTTTCAAAATAATCTAGGAGTAAGGCATGGAGATTACTTACAGAATGACTAGACTCCAAATAAAAGCACATTGAAAAGAAGGATTGCACTTTCTGTCAGAAGACCTAGATTTCAGCTTTGAGTCTTCATTTAATGGGAAGGTGGGTTTGGGCAAGCAAGGCCTTTCTAAGTATTGCTTTCCTTATCAGTAAAATGGTAGTAACATCATCTGTTCTAAATATATCAAAGGGTTTCTCCTTTCCTTCCTTCCTTCCATTTCTCTTTCTTTTCTTTTCCTTTCATTTTTTTTCTTTCTCTCTTCCTTCTTTCCTTCATTTCTTTCTCTCTTTCTTCCTTTCCTTCTTTCTTTCCTTCCTTCCTTGAGACTCATGTACACTATAGCTTATGATATTAGGAATTAATATATATGCAAGAACTTTGTAAACCATAAAATTTCATGTCTGTTAATTGCTGGCTCTCATTTAATAGGATGAGCATATGGCAAGAAAAGAGGACAAAGTCTTCTTTATTTGTCTGAATTAAAGACTATGAATTCTCCTTTTAGCTTGACTATCCCATTCATCATCAATGAGAGTAACCCTCAGGTGAATGGGTCTTGTAATTCAACACCAACTGCTAACAATTGCCCCCAATAAGTAGCTGAACCCAAGAGCCTAAGGAATAAAGGTATCCTTATGTGACCAAATCTATTTCTAGACTTCTGTGACCATCAGTCAGTGAAGCATTCTTTGTGGAGATGTGACCTGGCAATTGCCTTTGTGCTAAGGTGCCATTTGCTTCAAATAATTTTCAACAATTAAGATATAATCACCTTAGTTATTAAATGTTCTCTGGGAAACTTTACTAAATCTCATATTTATCAATCATTTATATCCGATTCTTTTTTAGAAAGAGAATAGAACTTGAGAAGGAAGATACCTTAGGGAGCATTTGTCTAATCCTTTCACTTTACTTCTGAGGAAACCAAAGCTCAAAAGAGCTTAAGGCCACAGTTGTTTAATGGAAATTCTGGGTCTTGAGTCTATGTCTTCTGCTCTTTCTGTACATAAGCACCTGCCCTAGAGAAGCTCCTCCTGCAGGATGAAAACCAAAGCTAACAGACAGAACCAGTCTCAGCCACATTCCTCTTCAAGGTTTCATGCTTTATTTTCCAGCCAACAGCATTGTATGGAATAAAATCTTTAAATTGAAGCCAGTTGGGGGCAGCTAGGTGATGCAGTAGATAGAGCACCAGCCCTGAAGTCAGGAGGACCTGAGTTCAAATCTGACCTCAGACACTTAACATTTCCTAGCTGTGTGACCCTGGGAAAGTCACTTAACCCCAATTGCCTCAGCAAAATAAATAAATAAACAAAGAAATTGAAGCCAGTTTAAGTAGAAAACGATACTGCTTTCTCCATTACATCATCTGTGTTTGCTAGTTTCTATAACCTTTTGTCCAAGTCTCTTAGTGTTAATACTAAAAAGAGTAAAATTGGGTGGGCATACTATTGGTTCTATGCAATGGGGTAATAATGTATGGAAGCTTGGAGGTGGGAAGTTCATCAAGTTAATATTTTTGGGACCCACTGGATTGTAAAAAAGACAGAGAAAAGGAGAATTAGATGGCAATATTTTACTACTACAAAAATTACTCTGGCCAAAATCCACTTTAAAGTTATGATAGTACACAACTATGGGGACTTAAATACAAAATACTTGACCATACATATATAACAAGAGAGGAATACTTTTCACCTTTCTCCCCTACATGATCTTATAGGAAACCATTTAGCTCTGAAGAACAGATTCCCTGTGGAATAATAAGGCATCTAAGCTGCAGCAGGGCCAGAAGGCTGATTCCTGCTGTGCTTGGCTTGCTCCCTAAAGATTAGCAAGTGGAAAAGAGATAGCTGCATGATGTTTAGAATCATTATTGCAGCTGCTGATGTGTATATTGCTATATTAGTATTGTAAAAAAAACCCTCAAACCCTAATAATTAACTTGTAGGCTGGTAATATAAGAAAGAAAAAGAGAAATTTGGCACCAGCACAGTGGAATGAATAATACTATACAAAGAGCCTAGAGGAAAAAGTATACTAATGAGGTTTCATGTAAAATAAAGGTACTGGCCTTTGAAATTCAAAGATACTGAAATTCATCTACCAACAGCAGAAAACTTACTTTATATTGTTTCTTTAGTGGTGGGGATGAATATGCACTGAGTCACACATTCTCTTTATTTAATTAATTCTGTGATCATTTTTGAGACTGGTGGCTGAGAGTAGGTGATCTGTGACCTTGAAGAAAGGGATGTGAATCATGTGATTATGATTTTCTTCACACTGAGGTGAACCTAGCCATTCTCCACTCTGAGCACGTCTATACTATTTTTATGTATGTTCTAATTTTTAATATGTCAGTGTATTTGCTTTACTTCTCCCATTTTATTGTGAACTTCTTAAAATCTAGTACCATGTCTTATTTTTATACTAGTATCTACCAAATGACTCCTTGTACATAGTAGGTATTTAATAATTTTTTAAAATAAACAGACGACATTCTATTGGCAATCTGTTGTATTTTATAATAGTAGTTACCTTTGTACTACTTGCAACATTTCATCTTAGATAAGAGCCACTCCACTCTTTTAGCTTGAAGTTAACCTAGATGCCATTTAAATTTTAATTTAAATGCCAATTCTTTAAATGGTTTAACAAAGCAGTGTTTTCTTCCTTCCTTCCTTACTAGAGTCTTCATTTTATTTATTTATTTATTTTTTTTGCTGAGGCAATGGGGGTTAAGTGATTTGCCCAGAGTCACACAGCTAGGGAATGTTAAGTGTCTGAGACCAGATTTGAACTCAGATCCTTCTGACTTCAGGGTTGGTGCTCTATCCACTGTGCCACCTAGCTGCCCCTAGAGTCTTCACTTTAAAGACTTAATTCAATACAATGGAGTTGGCTAGAAAATAAAGCTGAAAACAGCAGAGTTGAATGTGAGTATGTGACTAGTTCTCCATGCTAGTCTTGTCTCTCAGACTATTTTGGGAGCTTTTCTGATGCTGGGACTTGGGGATATCTTGTCTGCAGCTGCACAGTCCTAAGACCACAATAAACATCCAACTAACACTTGTCGGTAGATGAACACTTAATAGGAACTTTTGGTTTGGGGGTTTGGCATTTGCTTCTGAAAAATATTTAAAAGATTCAATTAAATATTGGGAAGTTTGATCTATGAAGTTCTGTTTCATTACATTAGCCAGGAGTGAAGGTGATGCTGGATTCTTGAAGACAATGTCAGCAAAGACATATGCTCTTTCAGGTTCTAACATAGTAGGAAGATTTTGTATGATCCTGACTGGACATAACAAGTCATGAAACAAAGGAAAAAATACATAATGGTTCTTAGTCTTGAATGACCATATTTGGTTCTTCAGGGAGGGCAATAGAGTCACAGAAAAGGAAGCAGAGGGTGCTAAAAATTCCCTTTTATTTTATAAATTTTATAAACTTTATAAACTTTTTATAAACCATTTATAAACTTTAACTGGGCTGTTGGTATTCTGTGGGATCCTCTCTAGTGATCAATGTTTAGACATATTGCAAGGATAATTAAATTGTATTTTATAAAGTTCTTAAGAGAAGGAAGTTCCAAATAGAAAAATGACTCACAGTTTCTTAGAAAGATAAATGAAGGAAGTGGTAATGTTAGTTTTGTAATGTAGTACCTACAATAGCTACAAGAAATATAATTTCATGGGACATTTGGTTATGTCATGTTGTAAATCTGATTATGTGTTTGAAAAAGACCACCATTAAAATAATTGCAGCTTGTGTATCAACTGATATTGTAAGAATGAAAAAATAGAGAAAATCTAAAAAGAATTTGATAAAGATACTCTGGGGCAGCTAGGTGGAACAGTGATTAGAGTTCCAGGTCTAAAGTTGGGAAGATTTCTCTTCCTGATTTCAAATCTGGCCTCAGACACTCACTTGCTGTGTGATCCATGGTAAATCTCTTAATCTCTCTGAGGTTAAATTGAAATTACCTTTTCTATAAAATGAAAGTAATAATAATACCACCTTTCTCATAGATTGGAGCAGCTAGGTGTTATAGTGGCTAGAACACTGGGCCTGGAGTCAGGAAGACTTGAGTTTAAATCTGCTCAGATACTTACTAGTTATGTGAACATGGGCAAGTCACTTAACCCTATTTGCCTCAGTTTCCTTATCTTTAAAATGAGCTGGAGAAGGAAATAATGAACCATTCTTGTATGTTTGCCAAGAAAGTCCCAGTAGGATAATGAAAAGTTGAACATAACTGAAATGACTGAACAGCAAAAATCTCAAAGGGTTGCTGTAGAGATCAAATGAGAAAATATGTAAAGTGATCTCTAAATGCTATTAGATAGAAATATAGGTAAATGTATTATATATGTGAATTTACATATACACAAATACATACATATGCATATTTACATAAATGTGTATATTTCTATATATGTTATCCACATGATGTTAAGAGAAAATGAGGAGGGCCCTCATCTGAAACCTCATGGACAAGAATCAAAAAGAATGGGCAAATATGGGTAGAAGAGAATGGGGGAAAGGGAAGAAGCATGCATATAGAACCTAATATGTGCTAGGACTGTGGTAAAGTGCCTTTTATGGAATATCATTTTATTTGATGTCACAAGGATAGGTTATGAGCTGTATCATTGGAAGGAATACCCATGCCAATTAGATTGTATCTATGAGTATATACATACTGGAGGATTATTAAGGGTCTCTAAAATCTTCTTAATCATTATTTATCAGTTACATTCCCTTATATTAAAATATCACAATTTGTTTAGCCAGTCTGAGACTGATGAGTTATCTATTTACTTTCTAGTTCTTTGCTAACACAAAAAATGCAGCTGTAAATATTTTGATGTATGTTTGACCTTTCTTTTTGTCTTTTCCCTCCTTGCTGTTTATTTCCAGCATTAGTCCACATTACTTGAAGCAAGCAGACTAAGGAGAATATTTTACCTGATGGCTATAATAATATGATGGTGAACATCTCTGAAAGAATTCAGAACTTTTACTAAAGCAGAGAACTACTCTTTTCAGGCTTTCAGGCAGCACAATAACATTTCATTACATTGCTATATCATAATTTGTTCAGAATATCAATAGAAATCTTAACCTTTTTGGCTACCACAAAACATGTTGCAATGAATATTCTGGTCTACATGGAGCCTTACATTCTGTCTTTTCTATTCTTTGGCTATATGCCCATTTGAAAAATCATTGAGTTCATATTATTTGAAATGAGCAGAAGCATGATAACAATTTACCTGATGGCCATAATAATGTAAGAGTGGACATCTTTGAAAGACATCAGAACTTAGACTAAGGCAGTAACTGATTGTAACTTTGAAGGAGAGATGATGAAGCATATCTTTCTTCTATCTTTTGTTGGAGAGGTAAAAATTAAAAATGTTTCTATTAGCCTCTAGGATAAAAAAATAATTAAATTAATTGTGTATCAACTGATATTGTAAGAATGAAAAAATAGAGAAAATCTAAAAAGACTTTGATAAAGATACTCTGGGGCAGCTAGGTGGAACAGTGGTTAGAGTTCCAGGTCTAAAGTTGGGAAGATTTCTCTTCCTGATTTCAAATCTGGCCTCAGACACTCACTTGCTGTGTGATCCATGGTAAATCTCTTAATCAGGTAATGGGAAATCACTATAATATCTTTGCCAAGAAAACCCCAAATGGGGTCATGAAGAGTTGGATGCAATTGAAATGACTGAACAACAAAAACTAACCTAGATGTTCTCCATTTAAAGATGGAATGATGTCAACTAGCATGAATCAGACTTAATACATCCATTTTTCAAATACAACAATAAAACAACAACAATAAAAAAGTTCACGTTACCTTGAACTTCTTTTCAACTAAAATGTTTAAAGTTTATAATTCAAATGCAAATATATGAATTTTATCATCTTGAGAGATATTACCTGTAAGGTAGCTCTGGGCTACAGGAAATGAAGGATTTTGGTTTGATTATAAGATACAGGAAAGCTTATAAACTCAAAATGAGAAGGGACAAATAGGACTCTTACAAGAAGTAGAATGTGCCTCTTACTAAGATTCTAAAAGGTGATCATTTGAAAGAGCAATCCAAAGTGTTTTATTAATCTCAAACTCTGTCTGGTTTGATGACTTCAGAGATTTCTGTTTTCCCTGTGCTGCCCTCAACTCTGACATTAGAACAATAAACCTAAGAAGTTAATTCTGAGAGTCCAGAGAGAAAACATAGTCAAGAAAAAAACAATTACTTTGCAACCTAGAACTCAAATCTCTTGTTAACACATAAAAGAAAGTAGTTTGAATCCAAAACTAAGCCTGCATATTTTTTTAACCATTGACAATCTTTGAGAAATATAATAGGGAATGTGGTTAGCCACATGAGAGGTCGTTTTACTTTTTACATGCTTTATAGCTATCTGGCCTGTCCACTGGCTTTCATTCATTGAATAGAAAAATTGAAGAGTCAGAAACGATGATGTTGTGGAAGGAATGAGGGGAGATTGAATTACAGCATCCATAGGACTCATCGCTTGGGTTTAATGAGTTCTTCTGTTATCCAACAGGTGAGGAAATGACCTTCAGCTTCAAAATGTAATCACATAAAGAGTTTGTGATGATACAACAGAGTTTACTTTAACATGGGGAATGGATAGGGTTCCCTATTTATACTTTACAAGGACAACAGTTAGTTATTAGTCAGTCTCCAAAGGGTCCTTATCTTAGCAGAATACCCCTGTACTGATTTCATATCAGGCATTTATCTGACATGTTCAGTTATCTCTGATAGGCTACTGATGAGAAGAGAGTGGTAGAATTCTTCTCCTCCTATCCCTGGCCTCCATTTTGGTGAGCTGGATGGATAAACATACACACAAGTGGAGGATGGGAAAAGATTCATAAATTTGCATAAGCAAATGGAGAACAGAGTCTGAAAGCTGGGGATATAGGACAAAGAACTAAGAAAGTCACAAAATAACAATGTTTGAAACAAAATTTGAAATGGGAAGCTAGGGTTGCTGATTGTGGACCTAAATGAGTCTGATGACATATTGATATCTCAGAAGGAAGTTGAATCAAAGCAAAGTAGGAAATAGGGCTGGTGGAAGGCAAGGTCTGAGTTTCAGAATCCAACTATTTAAAACCAGGTAAAAAACAGTGTTTTGAGCTTGACAAAGAGAAATTCCAATTGTATGCATTTGTAATCTGATAGCTGTGTGTATGTGTGTGTGCTATGTGTGGCTAGACCCTGCACTCCAGTTTTTCCTGTATCCTCCTTAATGGGACAATAACCCCTATCATTGCTGTTCTTGTCCTACACAGTAACAGTGGACTATATTCGATAGTGAACTCTGCATAAGTATTGATGCTCTTTCTACTGCATGGCATGATTTCCTCAGAGAGAAAAAGCCACATTATTTGGAAAGCTCTGTGAAAATATTTAGAAAAGTGATTTCCCAAAGGGCATTCCTCTAACTCTTCAGTACCGGGGAAGATGAAGAAGAAGGGGTAGGAAGGGAATCCACTTTAAGTCTCAAGGTATCCATATGTTTGGATAGCTGTGTGTAGGAAGGAAGCAGGAATAGAGGTTGCAAAGAAATACTAGAAAAATGTATCTTACGGATCTCTAGTTTTTATGCCTTCAGAGTTGCTTTTACATCCTCGTTATGAAAGCCATTTGGCAGGAATTTGTTGAAAAGATGTCACTGTGCATGCTTTTACCTTCTCCCTCCTCTCCCCTTCTCTTCTCTCCATTCTTCCTTTTTTTCTTTTCCTTCCTTTCATCCCTCTTCCTCCATCCCTTGCTCCCTCCTCCCTCTCTCCCTCTCCTCTGCTCTCTCTGTCTGTCTCTCTGTCTGTCTCTCCCTCCCTCGTTCCCTCTCTCCCTTCTCTCTCCTTTTCCCTCCCTTTCTCCCTCTCTCTTCCTTCCTCTCTCTCTCCTTCCCCCCTTTCTCCCTCTGTCTGTCTGTCTGTCTCTTTCTCTCTCTGTCTCTGTCTCTCTTTCTCTCTCTTACACACACCCACACCCACACCCATACCCACACCCACACACCCCAATTTCGCAGGGAAAGACTTATTCATGTTTCTTTCTTATTACAAACAATTTGAGAGAATGGGTTTGGCTTACAGGACATGAGTGCAATACCAATGTATTTGTTTGGAGGTAATTTAAAAACAAATTAAATGTGCATGTATTGGGAGTTCAAGTACATCCAACAAAGCCTGGATGGAATGGAACTTTGATGAAAATGCTTTAGGAAATTACAGAATAGAAGCTCACAAAGAATCAGTTAGGCTCTCACCCTGTATTCCAAGGGCAGAACAATTCTTCAAAAGATCCTATCATCCCCTGCCTTTATCTTCATGGTTTAAATCAGGGAATATTATCATTTACCAAGTTTTCTACCATAGCACATAATAATAAATGTAATAATTGGTATTTATATAATACTCTACTGACATGATTTCATTTGATTTTCACAACAGCTCTGTGAAGTAAGTGCTACTGATATCTTTATTTGATGAGAAAACTGAGTCTCAGATTGATTGACTTGCCTATGGTCAAATAACTAATAAATATCAAAGGCAAGATTTGAATCCCAATCTCTTCTGACTCAAGGTTTAGCATTCTTTTTATTATATTACAGTGCCTATCTGTCATATAGTACTTGCTTAAGAATCACCAGTGCTTACAGGCTTTGGTGTTAATAATATTAGCTTGTAGAGCGACAGTTTAAAGATAATCTAAGATTCCCTTTCTCCTTTTGGAATTAATTTTATTAAATAGGTGAATTCATAATTCTTTGTAATCCCAACATATAATAAAGTGACAGGCACATAGTAAATAAGAAATGCTTGCTAATTGATTGTTAACTGTGTAAATCTAATATGCATAGTTTAAAATTTCCAGATAATAAAGGATGGCACTAATTCATTGAAGCTGGTCATAGTGTAAAATGTTCTTTTATTAAAACAATATCTTTCCATCTTGGGATAGTTTACACTTGGTGTGTATTTGGGTATAAATATGTAGACCCCACTTTTGTCCTCTTTTATTAAACTTGTCTTTTTATGTTAGAATAATGGTGATGATATATATGAATATATGTATGCATGCTTCTTTAATCTCCATGCACTTATCTAAAGGGAATTAGAGCACTAGTAAGTGTAGGGCCATTATCTTCCTCATTGACCTCCTGGATGATTCTGAATATTCTTATAACCAACGGGTGCTAACTGGCTGCTTTCCTTAGCATTGATTATTCTGAAAAACAACCTACCTCTGACTTCCTGGCATTTTAGCATTCTCTTTTCTTTCTTTCTTTCTCTCTTTCTCTCTTTCTCTCTTTCTCTCTTTCTCTCTTTCTCTCTTTCTCTCTTTCTCTCTTCCTCTCTTTCTCTCTTTCTCTCTTTCTCTCTTTCTCTCTTTCTCTCTTCCTCTCTTTCTCTCTTCCTCTCTTCCTCTCTTCCTCTCTTCCTCTCTTCCTCTCTTTCTCTCTTTCTTTCTTCAAGTTAGCCACTAGTCCTTTTCAGGGTTCTGCCATATGCTACCTAATCTTGAACTTTACTTTCTTAACATTTTCCTACTTGGGGCAGATAAATTATTTCTAAGTATCCCTAACCCAAACACAATGTCTCTTCCCCAGAAAAACTTCTAGAAAGAGTAATTTATATTATTGTCTCCATTTTCTCATCTACCATTCATTACAAGTAGCAATATAGCTTTTTGTAATAATCATAACTGAATACTAATACTTATATAGGGTTTACTATGTGCCAGGAATTTTGCTAAATGCTTTACATTTATTATCTCATTTGATCTTCATAATAGCCCTGGGAGGTAGGTATTATTATCCCCATTTTAAAGGTGAAGAAACTGAGACAGACAGAGGTGAAATAACTTATCCAGGGTCACCCAGTTAGTAAGTGTTTGAGACCAGAATTAAATTCAAGTCTTACTAATTTAAGACTCAATGCTTTCTCTACTGAGCTACCCACTATACCAAAATTGTTTTTTTTCAAGGGTTACCAATGATTTCTCAATTCCCCCCTAATATATTATAACAAGAAAACCTTATGGCATTCCTTATCCCTTTCTTTAGCTTTTTGACACTGTTGACTACTCTATCCTTCTAGTCAGTCTTTTCTCTTTTGACTTCTGATGGATTACCCTGTCCTTTCCTGGGTCTCCTCATACATCTCTGCCAACTTCAAACTTATTTTCCCTGGTTCAATTTTTCTAATTCTAATATTCTGTGATACTACTTTGGAGGTGATCATAGTTGATGAGTATGCTATTGATCATAGTCATTGTCTATGGTTGCATGGTTGTGGTTGCATTCCTTATGATGGAAGTATACCTAGGTAGTGAAAATTCTTGCTTTAAACTACTGTTTATTTCTGAAAAAGAGATTTATTTCCTCTATCAAATGAATCATCATTATTAGACAGGCTTTTCTAATTTCCCAATCACAATGACTATTTTTGCCTGGTCTTTTGTGGGACAATAAAGCTATTTTTTTAATTTTATTTTTTTTAATAAAATAGGCTATATGAATTTAATCTCTGTGAAGAGATAAGGAAATGTATCTCCTTTTGTTTAGAGGGGTTATAGGCATGGAGTATGTCAGTATGCCACAATCAGATTCCATTGTGTACGTTGGTTTTACTCAACTATTTTTATTATATGGGAATGATATATCATTAATTATGTATTATTTTATTATTATTCTATATTAAGATATTCATATTATATTATATAGAATAATATATCATTATTATTACATATTATAACATGATATATTATTACTAATTATATGTAAGGGAGGATTCAATGGGTTGTAATGTGGGGGTGGGCTGGGAAGTCTAATTGGAAATATAAGTGATTTAAAAGCAAAATTATCAGTATGATTTAAAAATTTAGGTCACACTAGATAAGAAAAATTCTTTAAGGATAGTTTGTCATTAGAGGTAGCATAGAGGCTAAAGTGTCAGACTTTGAGTCAGGAAACCCTCAAATTTTGATTTTAGAATTTATTAACTGTGGGATTATGGAAAAGTCACAATCTTTTTAAGCCTCAGTTTTCTCATCTATAAAATGAGGATAATAACAGAGATCGTGCCTGTTTTGAAAGTTGTTTTGTCAGTTGAGATATAATTAATATATAGTGTTTTGAAAATTTTAAAGTGCTATATAAATGTTAGTCATGAATACATTAGTATTTTCAAAAGTTTGAGCAGAGGTACTGAAATTTGTAGTTTTGAAGGGAGCAGCCATTATGGCATGAATCAATTTCATATTACTTCAGAAGTCTGAGTTTCCAAACTTTTTCTGTAGGTCTATGAATTAGATTGATTTCAAGAGGTCAATGAGCTTTGAAGAGAAAAGTTTTGTCTTTATTTTCACAAATCCTTAATATTCCTTTCAATTATGAAATTTAAAAATATGTTGTTTTGAGAAGGGTCTCTAGGTGTAATCAGACTTCCAAATAGATCTATGTCACAAAAAAATTAAGAACTTCTCTGTTCTTCTAAAGTGATTGGAGGAAGATTGGGTGGCAGAATATTAGTTCTTAGAGAGCAGGAACTGGCATAATGCTTCTGTAGAATAAGTGTTTAACAAATGTTTGAGTTGAATTGAGTTGGAACAAGTGGCTAGTCTCAGAATGAGTGCTAAATCAGAAATGCAAATAAAGCTATCTCTGAAAGACCTTGTCATTACACATTTAGTTAAGATAGTAATAAATGTCATTGTATTTTATCAGACATCTAGTAAAAGGTCTGTCTTTACTCTCCCCTCTACTTTTTTGAGGGTTAACACAGTGGAAAAGTCACAAAAATATGCTTATGTCAGGAGAAAAAAATAGAAACTAAATGCTTGTCTCGTTTTTCTGAAAACCTAGAGACTCACTTGGGTCTGACTCACAACCAGATTTCCCAAAGGTACACAAAGAGGTTAGGATGATTAAAAACTACCAGGCCCTTGAGAAGTTTCACCTTTAAAACCTGTAGTAAATCTTTGATTTCTGTCTGCTGTGATGACAGTGCCTACAAGTATTATATTCTTTTCCTGCAATTTTTGCTGACCATGGTGCTGAAATTTCTGCCTTTGAAACAGTACTAACAAATTGATGTATGGGAAACTATAGCATATCCACACAAATTCCTAATTAACTATATGTAGAATTGATACTAACTGTCCTAATAAATGAAGGAATTATCCCCTCAGAGTTTGGACTCAAGGCATCAGTGAGGGTGAGGTTGGCACATTGCATATAGCTCTTCTGTAGAATACATGGAAAAAATTATGTTGGTAGGAAATGACATGATCTAAAAGACTTTTCAAATGTTACAAAAGAAAGATACTTCCTCCTCTATTTTGAACCAGATTTTCAATTCTATTAATATAGAAAGCTCCTGATAAAAAATTTCCTTTACCAATAGTGATTGATATTTTCTCTGCAACTTATAGTGTTAGGAAGTTAGTGTCAGGGAATTAGTAAGAGGGCTGAGATTTTAAATACTTACCTGGTGTCACACAGCCAGTGTATATCAGGGACAGAATTTGAATACAGATTTTTCTGTAATATGCATAACTTTCAATTCACTATACCATGCTGCCTCTTACTTAGCACCTTAGAAGTCATTTAATTCAGATTCCTCATTTAAAGAGGAAGAAATCATGGGAGCCTAAATGATCCACTAAAGGTCACATTGAAAGTTAATATCTAGAACTTTAGCCTGGACCTTTTGTCTTTCCAGTATTTTTCACATATCAGAATATACAAAGAATCATCAAACAATCAAACAAACATCAAAAAGGCATTTTTCTAAGTGAGAAGTTTTCTTTTAGAGGCTGGGGAGAATATAAACATTAATTAAACATGGTACCTGCCTTTAAAGAGCTTACAATCTTATTGGGAGATACAATATAAACATGTTACTGATTTATCTTCAATATGTCACCTTTTCTCTCTTGGTCACAAAGTGAGATGAAATGAACCTAAAACCCCTTCCAGTATCAAGATTTTATGATTCTAAATAGAAAGTTAAGTAACATTTTACCAAGAAAACAATAGAAGCTTACAGAATGCAGAGAGAGAGAGAGAGACATACA
>JAJPUD010000155.1:188065-201957 GCA_023553655.1 Myrmecobius fasciatus | reverse complement strand
TTTTTTTGCTGAGGCAATTGGGGTTAAGTGACTTACCCAGGGTCACACAGCTAGGAAGTGTTAAGTGTCTGAAACAGAGTTGAACTCAGGTCCTCCTGAATTCAGGGCTGGTACTCTATCCATTTCACCAACTAGCTGCCCCAAGCCTGGGCAACTTTCAAGGCCAATAAAATAGTTGAATTGAACAAGAAATGGCTCCTTTGCAATCGGGCTGTGGATTTAAATGACATAACTATGTCATATTCTCCACAGAAGGTCAGACAACAAAGCAGTTTCTGAGTCATCATGATTCCTGTCCAACATCTCCTCTGAGATGTGATGGTATTATAATTCACTGAACCACTTATAAGAGATGACTTGCAACCCAGTGCTGTTTAAAACTAGGGGGCTCTAAATGAAAACATCTTGTAGATAATGAATAATGATTGATGAATTCAGTGCAGATTCCAATAATCCCAAAGCCAAATTTTGCATATGTTTCTTTTCTTCTCCTCCTTATTCAGGTCTGGCATTTCCTCTTGGTGCAAAATGGTGGCTAACATATTCCACATGTGGCCTTATGCAACTACAGCTTCATCCAGAACTCTCTCAATCCAGATGCAAGTCCCATAAAATCTCCTGGCTGAACAATGATGATAACATTATTAATAACCATAGCTAATACAATAATAATGTGAATAACAAGAATGAAGAAATTTATGGAGTTTCTGAAAATGAGTTGGCGCTGTTGCCAAATAGAGCCAGGCAATTTTATTGTTTAGCATTCAAATTAATTGTGGAGAAGAAGGTAGCATGGTATAATGCAATGTGTCCTGGAGTCAAGAGACCTTGGTGTTAGTCCTGTCCCTGCTATTTAGTGGTTTTGGGCAAAATCTTTGAATCTCCCCAAACCTCAATTATTTTAGTGTAATTATAACTCACATTTATATAGGCAGGTAGGTGACATGGTACATAGAGCACTGGGTCTAGAGGCAGGAAGACCTGAATTCAAATATAATCTCAGATATTCGGAAACATAGAATCTTTGGAAAAGTCATTTACTCCAACCCTCCATTTCTTCAATAGTAAAATGAAGGTAACTAACCCATTCCAAGATTGTTCCTAGGATCAAATGAAATTATGTTTATAAAGTGCCTTTCACACTATATATATTTAATAATTACTTCCTTTCTTTCCTCCTTCCCTCTTTCCCTCCCCTCTACCTTCTTCCTTTGCTCCTTCTCTCCTTCTATTCATTCCTTTTTCCCTTCCTTCCTTTTTCCTTCCTCTTTCTCTCCTTTACTACCTCTTAAAAATTTGCAAAATATTTTTCTTACCATTACCCTGAGAAGTAGTCAATGCAAGTGCTATTTTCCACTTTGTAGGTGAGGAAACTGACTCAGAGACCTAATCTCTGAATTGCAGTTAGCAAATGCAAGAGATAGAATTTGAACCGGTCTCCTGATTTAAAATCCAGTGTTTTTCCCAGTATATCAAGATGCTGTAAAAATAAGAATACTAATGCCTCTGTGAACCGGATGTTGCAAAAATTACAAGATCGTAGGATAATAGTTGTAGTACTAGAAGGAATTTTAGAGGCTATCAAGTCCTCCTTCCTCATTTTACATATGAGGAGATTGAGTCACAGGGGTTATATGTGGCTTGACCAGAGTCATACATTTACTAAGTTTCTAAGGCAAGATTTGAACTCAAGTCTTGGCTCCATCCAGTGCCTTCTCCAGTGCACCATCCTGCATCTCATAATGAATGTACACATGCCTCGTAACTTCAAAATGCTGTACAAATGCAAGATTTATTTTATATTGATATATTTATTTATTTATTATATTGATATATGTGGATGTAAGTAGGAAAAAACATATACCAGGTTGAAGAATGAAAGGTTGGGAAGATGAGGAAAAGATAACCTTTACCCCATTCACAAGTCAATACATTGTTCTCTACGTATTGTAGGCACTTCAGTGCAATCTAGAGGAGTAAATGACTCTTGCTGCAGTCTTTAAAGTAGCCTCACTTCCCTCAACACTGTATTGAGGGGAGTGTTAAAGGGAGATTAATGTAGTAGTAGTTTTCCAAAAATAGCTTTAGAGAAGGCTCAGCTAATGATTTGGCAAGCAATCCTTTATTGCTTGCATTGGGTTATAAAATGTGCTTGCCTTCACTTCTTTCCTACATGGACCAGACATGGCCTCAATAAGAGGTTCTTGTGTGTTCCTGGTCAAAGAAGATTCTTTTCTGTCTTGAGAAGTCCAGGAAAAGCAAGACCAGCCATATACAATCAGGTGGATCTTCTGCTCTTTATGGCTTGAATGTCAAACCCTAGATCTTTAGAGAATTTTAAGGAGTTAATTAGCATACTTAATCAAGATTGCCCAGAAATTTAGTGACACTGACAGATCTCCTGATTCTTAGTCATATACTATTGACTTCTAAGCTAGGTTTAGGGATTGTATGTCTCAAAGTGTGCTCTTCAACTCATCTGTCAACCAATGGGAATCTGCACTTTGTGTGCAGATATTCCCAGAGGGTCAATGGCAAGGTCTATCAACCAATGATATTCTTCAATCAATTAAATGATATTTTTAGTTTGTTTCATCTTTATTACCTGGTTATTGAGCACTATGATCATAAGAAAGATCTGAAGTCCAGTCCATTGCTGGGGGGAAAGATCTGAAATTCACTCCATTGCAAGGGTCCATGAACTCTTTAATAAAATTCTATTGACTTAGAGCTCTATTTCAGTGGGGTTTTTCTTGAAGATGGGACCATTTTAGATTTGATACTCATAAGGAAGAACTTATATGTGTTCAGTGAACAAAAATCTACTAACAGTTCTCTCTTCAGAAGAATCCTATGGAATGTGGAGAGTCTTATAAGCTTTTATTCCCTCCATAAGCTGGAGAGGAACCCCAGTGATTACTCTGCAAAGAAGCCAGGCAGCTGCAAAAATTATCTAAAAACCCTTTGCCCAAGACATCACATGTCTGTGCTCTTATGCTGGAAACATCCCATTGCCTATCAGATATTCAACGAATTCAATAATCTAATGCAACTTGAAGGGGACATTAAACCAAGTGGAAGCTTCTACAAAGGATATTTGTAGGCTAAAAAAAGATACTTATGAGGAAAGGTGTCCCCCATCCCTGATAATATACTATTTTCTTTATAATGTATTACATAAGATGTATTGGAGATTTGGATCACATTTTAGATAAAGAAACTGAGACATAAAGAGGTTAAGTGATTTCCTCAAACCCACCATTTAATGACTATTACAGGTTTGGACAAAAACATGTAATAATACCTAGAATTTATATATATATATATGGTTTGCAAAGTGCTTTAGAAACATTGGTTCATTTTATTCTTACAACATCTTGGACAGTAAGTGCAATTATTTTCTCCATTTTATAAATGAGGAAAACAAGGAAGATACAAGTTAAGTGAGTTATCCAGGGTCACACAACTCTACCATGTCAGATCTTCCTGATTCTAAATCAATGTTCTAACCACTGCACCATCTTGCTGTTTCTTAATTCTCAACTTTGGAGCCCTTGAGCTTTCCCTTGTACCACAGCACCTGCTGTTGTAGGGTTGTTAAACTCAAAGAAAAACACATCTCTGTGGGCCACATATTAGAAAACCACAATTTGAAGTCTATATTTTATTAAATTTTAATTTATTTTGCTAAACATTTCCCAGTTATATTTTAATCTAGTAGGGGCTACATTGGGGAGTTTTGCAAGCAGCACTGGCCTGCAAGGGATGGGGGTAGGGCTGAATTTGACACCTTTATCAGTGTAAGTGAAGCCAGTCTTTTTTTTCTAAGATTATTTTCTAAATACTATGTAGATATTGATTTTTGTACAAGTTGCTTCTTCTATTAGCAGAAAAGCTCTTCAGAGAGGGATAATGTTCGTTCTTTCTATGTGTCCCCCTCTCTTAAAGCCTTTAATAAATACTGCAAATGAAAGAAGTTTCTAGTTTAGAACTCTGAAGGGTCATCTAGATGTAGGTTGGGGGAAGCTTCCATTTACATATCCTTTTAAAGTTTTCAAAGAATTTCTTTGTAATACCTCTGCTGGACACATGGGCCAGGGCTTAAACTTTTTCCCCCTTTCACCTGAGAAATTTTTATGCAACTCTGGGTACATAGGTATATAAAATTGGTATACAAATTGAACATGTACTGATAATAAATCATAATTTTGTAACACCCACATTCAGTTATGAAATCCCATACTGAGTTGCAACACAGTTTAAGAAGCTAGGGATTAGGCTAAGTATCATTACCCCCATTTTAAAAAGAAGACCTGAGGGTCCCTGGAAATGAAGTTACTTACCCAAAGTCACATAACTACTAAATATTTGAGCTGTTGGGAAATTCACTGATTTCTTGCTCCACATGCTAGATTCTTTCTACTGTCTCTTAGAAGAAGAACAAGATAATAAATGAATCAGGCCAATCCTTCATGTTGAGTCTTACCCTTTTGATTTCTGGACATCTCATAAATAGAATCTGTAAGGTACAAGCAACAGCAGCAGCTTCCAATCAGCCTACCAAAAATTTAAAAAATGCTATATCTACTAAAAGAAGATACTTTTTTTTTCTTACCTTGCTAGAACTAAACCAAACCAAACAAACAAAAAAAAAACATGCTTTTAGCTATGAGAATTAGAATTAAAGGTCTCTGTTCAACACAGCTGGGTTTCCTCTGGGCCTTGGACTTTCTCTTGCTCTGAGGTCCATTTTGCAAGTACACCCTTGCATCTGACAAGCAGAACATTAGTGAGATAGACATTTTTGCTGTCTTCTGCATCTGTCTTCCTTATGATATGAAAATTGTGGGTGAATGTCTCACATCCATCACCCTAGCTTCTATCCAGAAAGCCTACACAAATCTAAATTGTACTGCTGGGCTCATTGAACATATTTATCATTCAGGTTTGTGTAATCAGACCTTTTCTTTCTGAGGTCACCATGTAGATGTACCCAAAGATCCTTTGTTATGTAAAGAGGGAGAGAGAGATAGAAACAGAGAGAGAGAGAGACAGACAGACAGAGAGACAGACACACACACACACACAGACACAGAGACAGAGAGAGACAGAGACAGAGACAAAGAAAAAACTTTTTAAAGACCTTTTTTCCCCCCAGGAAATCAATGAACTTGAGCATCAAATATACCTGAAATATTATAGAAGGAAGAAATGGGGGGGAAAGGAAAAAGAGAATGAAGATCTCTCAATGAATGGCAGGACCTTAAGAAGTTGGTCCTAAAGCCAAAGAAAACCTGTAGGAAATGATTGTGAGGATCAAAAATGACAGTTTCTGTTTTCCATTGGTCAAGGCAATGTACTGAAGGGAAATTTCCATGGAAAATAAAATTACCAAGGACATGAACCCATTCTAGTCTTGCGGCTGCTCTTTCTTCATTTATTGTCTAGGAAACTCCAGAAATAGAGGCAGAGCTGAGACTGTGAATAGTATTACAAATTCTTCCCCTCCCCCAATATCATGAATTATTTAAAATATGTGTTAATTATCCCAAAGGGCACATGCTTTTTTTTTTCTTTTTTTTTTCTTTTTGCTGAGGCATTTGGGGTTAAGTGACTTGCCCAGGGTCACACAGCTAGGGAGTGTTAAGTGTCTGAGACCAGATTTGAACTCAGGTCCTCCTGACTTCAGGGCTGGTGCTCTATCCACTGCGCCACCTAGCTGCCCCAAGGGCACATGCTTTTTAAGTTAAAATGGGAAAGAAGTTAAGAAATAACTGTTCTTAGAGCTCATTACCTTACTTCATCCTCTTTACAATACTAACTTACTTGAATCATTCTCTCCCTAAAGAACCCTGTTCATTGAAAATTGTGAATCAGTTCAGGGCAACTCAATCATTTCTAGATGCAAGAAGAGATCCTGTGTGAATCATACCATTGCTTTAGGGGGGTGTTTGCATGGGTGAGGAATCATTCTCCCTTTTCCCAATGAGGACAAGATTAATAGATATTATAGTGGGAGGACTTTAGATTAGACATTAGGATGTTTATTTAAAATTCAAGTATAGCTAATTTTTATGAAATAGTTGTCATAAAAAACAACTTACATTTACACTGACACTTTAGAATGCTGATAGACTTTTATGTATTTTATTTAATATGCTTTTCACAACAATAGAGCTATTTTTATAGAGGAGATCACATGGGGAGGGAAAGAGAATAAGCATTTATTAAGCACCTATTACATACTAGATTCTGTGCCAAGTGCTTTACAAATATTGTTTTTTCATCATATGATTTTACTGAAGGAATAGGAGAACTATGAGTCAAACCAAGAATTATTTATTTCTGGTCCAGTGCTCTTTCTGCTATATCAAATTGTCATTCTGATAGCTGAAAATCTGTTGATAAATCAAACAAGAATTAATCAAATATTATTTTAAGTAGGGAATATACTAATTTTTTCTCTTCCTCCCTCTCTGATTCCACCAGTAATATCAGAACCAATACTTTCTATGTACAGAAGAAAACAATGAATCCACAGTCAGCAAACGTGGGTTTGAATCTCGGAATCAAGAATACCATTTATTACCTATTTGGCTCTAGGTTATAGACATTTACCCTTCCAGGGTTTCTGTTTCCCCATCTATGAAATTAATATGTTGGCCTAGGGAAAACTTTAAGTTTCCTTCTAATTCTGGACCTATGACCAATGTAAGAGTTATGGAAGAGTAGAAAAATATGTCCAAAGATATTGCAGAGTATCAAAAGATTTCTTTACCTATGAAATAGAAAATAGCTTGGAGGAATGAGCATAGTAAAAAATAAAATTAGGGGACTGCAGGAAAGAAAATGAAAATAAAGCAAAGATGTCAGGTGGATTGTATTACAAAATAAATTTCAGGTAAAATCAATATGAAGTTCTGAGGTGAACAAGAAAGTACCTATTTTAGAGAAGTTTTACAGTAAGTAGTAAACCTTTTGCCTCTCAATACATGAATGACTTTTAGAATCAGTTGATTCAGCACAGGTGCCATCTCCTTAATTAGACTTTTCAAGATTCGTAATATTTGCTATGCCCTAAACATATTTTAATATTACTTTGTAATTCCTTATCTTTGCCCTGCTTTGGCCATATGACCTTCAGGAAATCACAACTTTTCAGTCAAGTCAGATCAACAAGTGTTCATTGAGGGATTACTGTGTTCGAGATATTGCACTAAGTATAGAGGATAGGAAGAAAGGCAAATATAGAACCTGTTTTCAAATGACATTCTAATTTCAATGTTTAATTCTAATGTAGACAACATGTAAACAAATACATATAAGGGTACATTGAAAGTTATTTCAGAAGGGAGATACTGGGGTAGAGGGAAGAGGGACTGAAAAAATTTCTTGTAGCAGGCAAAATTTGAGCTAAAATTTAAAGAAAGACAGGGAATCTAGGAGAAAGAGAACATTCTATATCTGTGGAACAATCAGTGGAAAAAAAACTCTAGGAAATCTGCTAAGACTATACGTTGCAGAGAAGGTGCTGACCTATTTGAGTTAAAAGAAGTTTCCTACCAAGAACTTCCTACTAATGAATTCCTAAGTCTTAATACTACCTTTGCATGAGTTATATTCCCATCAGAGAATTGAAGTCCTTGAAGGCAGAAACTGATCTGTTTTTAATTCCATATCAAATGCATGGAGTAACACTATGACTAGTTCATGGTAGTTGCTTTATTAATGCTTATTGAATGGAAATGAAAAGAAAATTGGGAAAGAAAGTGGACAAAGTCTGGCTTTGAAAGAAGATTTTACAGGTTTTTGTTCAAAGGAAAAAGGGAAGAAGAAAAATAAATAATGTTACTCCTGGCCATGGAATCTTTTTGGAGATTCCAAATATGGAGTTGTCTATAATAGAGTTAATAGTAGGACTGTCTTGGGAGAGAGGAGGAGGAAATGAGAGCAGGGAAAATGAACATTTGCATGAATAAATGCAAATGTTTATAAGAAACTGAGATGAAGATGAATTTGGAGTTAGTAGATTTTTTTCCGGGTTGGTTTGGTGGTGAAAAAAGACTTATAAATATGCAATTATGCAAATTCACTTTATAATAAAAATCCTGTGGGATATCAGTTTTATCCCTTTGAATTTCCCCAGATGGAGAAACTTATGATTGGTGAGACAGTCAAAAAGGGTCAGCAAAAAGGCAGAATACCATTAAGACAATGAGCAGGAAAAGGAGTAATAACAGAAAAAGCAAGTACAGAGTTCAGATAATCTATGGGCAAGGCAAGCTGCCCCTGAATGAATGTCCTAGATTTGGCAATGCTGGACACTGATGAATTTCTAAGGTGGCATAAATGAGATCTCTCCTATCCCTTTACTGTAATGTGAATGATGACACTCTTTTAACCATCATTTGTGGAACACATTCAAGATCTTGACTGCAGGAATCCCAGGCAGCATGTCAGTAAATGTCTATTAATAACCTATTATTTACCAGGCACTGTGCTAAGGACACAAAAAAGGAAAAGGACAATTCCTGTTCTCAAGTAGCTCACAGTCTAATGGGGGAAACAACATGAAAATTGCTATGTACAAACAAATGCAGGAAAAATTGGAAATAGTCTACAGAAGGAAGGTACTAGTATCAAGGAGGATCAGAGAAGACTTCTTGTAGAAAGTGAGATTGTAGTTGGGATTTGAAAGAATCCTATCATGCCATGAGATTGAATTTAGGCATGAAGGACATCCAGTGTTCCTTTTTTTTTGCCATGTCTTCTATCAGCCAACATGACATGTGCCTTTTTGGGTGAAAAAATGAAAAAAAAAAGCTTTCTGGAATTTGGGAACATTCAGGCTATTTATCACAGCATCTTTTAGTGACTTTGTTTTCAAGAACTTCAAGGCAGAATTTTTTGGTCCTCAGTCTTTTTCATGTCCTTTGCCTTTTTCCATCTGGCCTGCTTTACCCCTGGTCACAGTCTTTCCTTGATCTCTGCTCTGCCCTGGGCTTTGGTTCTAGGAGTGAGGGGCTATATCTTCCATTAGAAAAAGTTTCAGAATCATTGGCAAGGAAGTCTTTTATTTTTGTGGTTTTATTTCAAAGCTTTTCACCAACGAACTTATTTCTAGTCTTTGTCTTTCTCTGTCTTTCTATGTCTCCCTCTCTCTGTGTCTTTCTGACCTTGTCCCTATCTCTGTCTCTCTGTCTCTGTTTCTCTATCTCTCTCTGTCTCATTACCTTAAATGATCTGCCAAGTTTCTTCTGTGTCCTATAGTGTATGTGTGTGTATGTATGTATGTGTATGTCTATACAGGCATATATACTGACTGAGAGAATGAGATTTTTAAAATATTGGGCCAGCCTAAATTCTACTAATATTCTATAAAAGCCCCTGGTTAAATTGTTTATGACAATTGGATGCCATTTTAAAACCTAGAGTAGATACCTATTCCCTTTTTACTTGTAGCAGCTCCCTTCCCACCATATCCCTAGTGCCATATCTTGGCTTTCAAGGCCCTCTATCATTTGGCCTTAAAGTATTATTTTTGCCCTTTCTTCCTGTTTTCCCTAAAATACACTGTATTCTAGCTGAATTATACTATTACTAATTTCCAAACATGTTCCCCCCCACTTTCCTGTCTTAGCTCTGACAGCACCTCTACCTCTGCCTGTTGAGTCTTTCAAAGGCCTGACACCATTTCTTCCAAGAAGTCTTTCTTGATCTACACCTCTGACTCAATTTTGGACAAAAGTTATCATTTCCTTTTTTGAATAATAAATAGAGCATCTTTCCTGCCTATTGTTTGGTACTTATCAAATTGTGTTCCAATGCAGTCTCAGACATTTTTATCCTAGTTGGTAAGGTCCTTAAGGATAAAGACAATAAGACTATTAATCTTTGTCTATAGTTAGTGTTCAGTAAAATATTTGTCAAAGTGGAAGGTTGTTCATGGCCTCTGTTGCAGACTCCTACCTAGTCTGCCTATACAAGGAGATCATTATAGATCTTGACAAACTTCTGAGTTTCCTAAGGCATCACACCTTTTTCAGAATTGATGGAAAGGGCACTTGACACTGTATAAACAGCCTTAGCTCTAGATGTCAAATCTCATTGATCTTGGTTTTTGAGCCTGCTTGGCTCCCTCTCTTCTGAGATAATTTGGGATCAGGTGTGGTCTATCTTTTCTATTTCTTCCTTTGTTCTGTAATTTGGGACCAGCTCTAGCACCTATTCCAACTTTCAGCTCTTTTTCCTATTGTCATACAAGACAGAAAACTAGATTTCCTTAGATTTGTTTATAAAGAGGTAGAATGCAAAGAAATACCCAAGATAAGGTTTTGGATATTTGAGAGTACTTTTAAAGGGTTTTAGATATCATGGATGAGTGGGTACTAAAACTTGTTAAGTTGATCTTCTGTTAAATTTGCCCAGTCCTACATTGGTCCAGGATTTTCTCAGCCAGAGACTATGCAATATATATACCACCTATAAAACAGTATGAGTTCTAGTGAAGTCAAATTAAGACCTCTTAATTGAAAATTTGCTGGCAAATTGTGCCAAATTTAATGAGTATAGTTCTTCATTTATTTTAACAAGTTCAATGCAATTTGAACCATAACATGTTAGAGCTCAAATGGGTCAGAAAACTAAATCTGTACAACCACCTCTTTTTTCCAGAGAAGAAAGAAATGAAAAATCAAAAAGGGGAACTTACTTACATAAGGTCACCTAGCAAAAATCTGTAGCAGAATCTAGGATAAAGCTTTCTTCTTTCTTCTGATTCTTGTTCTTCTTGTGCTACTGCTGCTCTTCCTTCTTCCTCCTCTGTCCCACATCAAATGTTGTTCGTGTGGAAAGATGGCACAATATTAAGGATACAAAACATAAAATAGCTCTTGCCTTTGGGGCGCTTACAATCTACCAAAATGGTACAACGCATATAAAGATAGAAGAGGTACTGGATCTTAGATTTGTTTTGATTCATGGAATGCCCAGATGAAGAAACTTCCTTTTCTGATTCAGTTTGACATCTTCAGTTCAACTTACAGTCTTTGAGAACTTCCTGGTGATTTGACAGGTTAAGTGATTTGCTCAAAGTGACCCACAAACAATATTTATCAGAGATCTAGAACTTTCTGAATTTAAGATAAGCTCACAATCCACGGCAGACAATTGCCTCTCTATGAAGTTTGGTATATGCGAATTAATTTTATAGGGAAGTAAATACTAAGTAACTAACTAAATAAATAGAGTAACACCTTGAAAGGCCTTGTGTAGGAGGTGGCACAATTGTACTTTGGAGAAAACTGGAGATATAAGAAGTAGAGGTAAAAAGGAAGACTTTTCAGATACAGAGGACCACCTGTACCAAAGAACAGAGCTTGATAATACAATGTCATATACAGGTAACAGCTAGCAGAATAATTTAGCCAGAATGGGCAGTATGTGAAAGGGAGCAATGGAAAACAAGGCTGAAAAGGTAGGTAGGAATCACATGGCGAAGACTTTAAAACTTGGCTGAAGGCAATAATGAGTCCCCAGAGACTTTTGGATTAGGTCAATGATATGATTAGGTCTAAATTTTAGGAATATCAGTTTGGCAGTTGTGCAAAGGATAGAAAAGAAAGAGCCTGGAAGCAGAGAGATTAATTAGGAACTTAACATAATAATACAATCAAAAGGTGCTAAGAACCTGAACTATAGTAGAGGGCTGTGGAAGTACAGAAAAGAGAAAAGTTATAGGGGATGTCTAGGAGGCAGAATCAATAAGACATAGTAACTGATAAAAAGTGGAGGTGAAGGACATGGAAGAATCATGGATGACTAATTGTGAACCTCAATGATTAGAAGTATAATGGTACATTCAACAAAAATAGAGATGTTTGGAGAGGATTTTTTGAGGGGGGAGGGGAAGGAAGGGTGGGAATATGAGTTTTGCCTTGGACATATGGAATTTGATTTCCTTATGTAACACCTGGGTGGAGACAGGTCATAGTAATGTGGGACTGAAGCTCAGCAGAAAAAAACAGCTATTATTTAAAGGAGTTAATTTTGGACTTTGACTTTTTGTAACTATATGGAATGCTTATCAATGAACTCAGCTTTCAAAACAGTATAAAAGAGAGAAGCAAAAAAAAAGAGAAAAAAAAAAGATTGCAAAATAAGAAATGGAAACCATGATCACTTTGAGTCAGCCTGGGGTAGTAAGAGAAAGTCAAGCCAGAGTATACTTACTTTCTGTTTGTGTATAGGATTACTGAACTAACAGATAAGAAGTGACTGAGGAGAAAGCCAAAAGAGTGACAAGGCTCTAAAATAATAGAAATAGGAGAATTAAAGTCTCAAAGTAGCTAGAGTTGATAATAAACGCTATGCACAGTGAAAGGGGACCTTTTTAGCTATATTGAAGGAAAGGGGAGGAAAAAAAGAAGGGAAAAAAATCATTGCTTATAGGTACAAGAGACAAGGGAAAAAATAGAACTTATTCATTTTTGTTCCGGTTTTCTCGACCAAAGAAAATGATCCTGGGCTCAGAAGTCTAGGAAAAAAATGGTTAAAAAATGGTTGAAGGAACTGAAGCCCAAAATAAATGAGGAGATAGTGAAAGAATACCTAGCTGCCTTAATGAAATTCAGATCACTAGCTTGGAAAACTACATTTTATATTACTGAAAGAATTTGTAAATGAATTTGCTGAAAGACCATTGGCTATCTTGGAAAAGGAGGGTCAAATGGGAGAAAGGTTGTAGGATTTAGGACAAATGCTGTTCTAGTTTTTGGTTGGTTGATGGTTGACTCTTTGAACTCTGAGCTTGATGCTAATTTCTGAAACAAATCTAGGACTCTATTAAAGGGTTGATTTTTGCAAAATAAGAAATGGAAACCAAGATCACTTTGAGTCAGCCTGGGGTATTAAGAGAAAGTCAAGCCAGAGTATACTTACTTCCTGTTTGTGTGTAGGATTACTGAACTAACAGATAAGAGCTTGCAATAGACATATTATACCTGAGTTTTTAATCCAAGTAGAGACTCTGATAGACAAGATAATGAGATATGAACTCTGACATTCAGTGATTCTTATTCAATAATATGTGGAGTATACTTTTGCTCTTCCCAATCCATACTTTATAGATCTTATAGACTATTAGTATAGCAAGAATTATAGGATCTTACACTCAAGTTGTACTACATACCCAGAGCTGAGGATTCTTAGAGGTCATCTTGTCCAAATTTCTCATTTTATTTTCCAGATGAAGAAACTGAGACCAAGAGAAGTTGACTTACTTAGGATCACACATGTACTAAGTGTCATATATTCCATATTTTGTTTTGTTTTCATGCTGGGACCAGAGAAGCTCTTATTCAACACTTTGACAATTTTTGGAGAAAATGACTTTCAAGAGACAGGAACAATTCATGCCTTTTTGTATAGCTTCCTATTGGAATGTAAATTATTTAAAGTCAGGAACTCTGCTTTTGTCTTAGCACTTAGCATACTCCTGGTACTTTATAATTGATCTCTGTTGGTTGACTGACAGCTGAGGGTTAGGGGCAGGAAGGCAACCAGCCCTGGTCTTAGAATTCTGAGTACTATTAAGGTCTCTTCCTCTTCTATGTTGGGATTATCTGAAGCCAGTACACACAACCAAAGAGATACTATGATATCTAGTTTGGCTATTTTATTTTAAAAATCATGTCTTTGCTTGAAAAATTTCCTGAAACACTTTTATCTTTTATATAAGAAACAGAAATGAAAATGACTTTTGAGATCTCTAGTCAGAGAAGCTATATACACCAAGCCCTTTGTATCTTTCCTTCTTCCCCTTTCCCACCCCTCCCCTTTCACTTCTCCTTCCTTCCTTCCTTCCTTCCTTCCTTCCTTCCTTCCTTCCTTCC
>JAJPUD010000155.1:110202-188055 GCA_023553655.1 Myrmecobius fasciatus | reverse complement strand
TCCTTCCTTCCTTCCTTCCTTCCTTCCTTCCTTCCTTCCTTCCTTCCTTCCTTCCTTCCTTCCTTCCTTCCTTCCTTCCTTCCTCCTCCTCCTCCTCCTCCTCCTCCTCTCTGTCTGTCTTCTCTTCTCTCTATCTCTGTCTCTCTGTCTTTGTCTCTGTCTCTGTCCACCAAACTGTTCAAGATCTTGGGCACCAGAAACACCAAAGAGCCTGAGCTGTGAAGACAAAGTCAACAAAGAATCTTTTATATTCCTTCTGAGTACCAATCCCTCTCCTTTAGAGTACGTTGGCAACAGAAGGCAAAAAATTAGTTCAGAGGATTCAGGACACATGTGACCAGGACTGAGAAAGGTCTCAAAAATTATACCATATGAATATTTGTTAAAGGAGCTGGAAATGCTTAGTTTGGAGAAGTGTTGTTTGGAGATGGTGGTTATTTTCTTTGACTATTTCAGGGGCTGTTTTATGGAAGAGGGATTAGAATTGCTGTTTGATTCTGGAAAGCCAAATAAGGCCAGTAAGCAGAAGATATATAGAGACAAACTTTTGTTCAATAAAACAAAGGATTATTTAACAGAGTTGCTGAGAAATAGAGCAAATTTCCTTTACTGATAGTGAGCTCTCCATCACTAAAAGTATTCAAGTGTACTGTTAAAAATATTGAAGGATACAGCTCTGATTCAGGTAAGGCAGTTGGACTAGATATTCTATAGAGACTATAATCTAGCCATCTAAGAATGTAGTGGACATAACAGATAATTTATTGATTTAATTTCAGAGATAATCAACAAGTAAAATGCTATTGGGGCACCTAGGTAGTGCAGTGGATAGAATACCAGGCCTGAAGCCAGATCTGAATTCAAATCTAGCCACAGACACTTACTAGCTGTATGATTCTGAACAAGTAATTTAACCCTTTTTGCCTTAGTTCCTTATTTATAAAATGAGTTGGAGAAGGAAATGGCAAACCACTCCAGTATTTTTGCTAAGAAGACACCAAAAGGGGTCATATTGAGTCAGATGTGATTGAAGTGACAGAACAACAAAGAAATGTTATTGAGTTCCTTTAATATACCAAGTGCTATTCTAAGTGTTTTGCAGAATAATGGAGTAATATAACTACCTTAATCCATGGTCCCTACCCTTAAGATAAGCTCACAGTCTAGTTGGGAGACAAAGCACAAACAAGTAGAAAATAGCTGAATATCTAATTAAGTCCTTATTATATAGTATGAAAAGATGTTTTAAGTTTCAGACAATGGACTTGAACTACTGGGAATGGTTCAATGGAACAGTTGCACTCATGATGGGCCTTGAAGAATGGTTAATATTTAGATAGAAAGGAGAAGGAAGATATATGCTAAACCTGGGGAGGAGAACTGGTTCTAGGGTCAGAGAGTTTGTGTTTAAATTTGACCTTTAATGCGCATGTAAATTGCCTGAACATTTCAGTTTATATCCTTCAGTTGTTTCTCCATGTGTAAAACTAAAGGCTTTGACAGATAGATGTTTTGAGTTATTCTCCAATACTAGATGATAGTATAATCCTACAAACTATGATGAAAGACATGAACACTAGGAACAGTGAGAAGATCAGGCTGAAGTAATTTTGGGTATATGTTGTACAATGGTTGGGAATTAAATTTGGACATCTTCTTGGTGCCTTGAAAGCCAGGCAGAGAAATTTTAAGATTTGTATGATAGGAAATGGAAAGCCAGTAGGTGTTTGGTCAGAGGAGAGACATACTGAAATTTGTGTTTTAGGAAGATGAAGGTATCAGCTCTATGGTGAAATAATTAGAGGTAGTATTATTCTAGGTTATATGTTACAAATTCAAGCTTCATGCTGTTTGGGAGCACAGTGTCAACCATTTTGAGATGTTTTCTCAAGGTCTTTGATAATTAATATTAATTAATTTAGAACAGTTTCAAATGGATTACAAGTGTTAATCAATCCAAATACTCTAATGAGAAATAATTTGGTAAGCTGATGAGCTAATGGAGTGTTAACAATGAGGCAGAAAGATGACTCACTTAGGTAAACAATTGGATTATATAGTGTACTTCTAATTATCTTCTATTGATATTTTTACAAATGCATAAAGTGGTTTCATTGCATCAGACAGTGAGTTAATTTAACAAGAGCTTAGCCACTAAGCTGATAGGATCATTTTTGGATCGATTTATGGAAAATGAGAACTGAATTATCATGTTCTTTTTCATTTGCAACTCTTAACTGAGGTTTACCCAATCTAAAGTGAAGAGGAAACTTGGTAACTGTCCAGAAAATTCATTGCCTTTAAGGATCCTATTAGTATTATTAAGTTACAAAGCAGTACCTTACTTTATATTTGAATTGAAATTTCTAATGTAAGAAATCTATTATTTTACTTGTTCTTATACCATTTCTATAAGGTAGGCAGGACAGTTATTATTCATGTCAATTTTTACTGATGAGGAAAGTGAAGATTAGAGAGGTTAAGTGACTTTCCTATATAGACTCAGCAAGTAATTTTTGGAATGGAGATTTGAATATACATTTTTTTTTTCACTTTAAGTCCAGTTCATTCACCTGATGTCTTACTGAACTAAATGCTATCTATGATTACTTGCTGACTAAGACAGTTAAAAGTTTCTCTTTCCCTTCCTTCTTTCCTTCCATGGGAATTTATTAAATGTTTATCATTTTTAACACACTGTACTAGGCACTAGGTGAAAGAAAGAAAATAAGATTTAAGGATATGAGACATTGTTGAAAGGTTAGAATAAACCCTAAAATATTATGAAAATGTAATTGTAAAAGAGACTTGTTTAGGGGGGAACAGATATAATGAACTATGACTTTGTTTAATCCCATGTGGACAAAGTTATTTTCTTTAATGTCTAAAAAAGACATTGCTGATGCAATATATTAACTTCAAATCATAGTTTTTTAGAAATGGGAAAAATTTAAACTAATGATATAATTATCACAATGAAGATGGTTGCATTGTTGTAATTTGTAGATCCATTCTGTTTTCTAAAAATATTCCAACTCCCCCAAATATTCTTTGGTCATTGAAAACAGTGAGGGAGTTCAAACCAGGAGAAACTTAAATTTGAATGCTCCTAGTTATGTGATTGTGGTCAAATTCCTACTTTACCTCTTTAAGACATAGGTTCTTTGTTTATAAAATGGGAATAGTAACAGCTATAGAGCCTATCTCATAGGATTGTTATGATGCTTCATTAAAGAAATCTACATAGAGTACTATATATATGTTTATTATTATTATGGTTATAATTACCACAATCCTGCATAAACCAACTTAGATTAAAAAAACAAGAAATATATCAATGATGGAAAGAAATCCAGGTAACAGTATATATATATATATATATATATATATATATATATATATATATATATACACACACACACACATATACATATATATGTAAATTAATATGAGAATAGAATGTCGTAAAAATAATGTCAGGAATGCTAATGTTCAGAATTAATTGGTTGGAAAAGAAAGCTAAGGACATCAAAAAGAGCTTCTTTGAGCTATAGTGCAGGGGGAGAGGAAGATTAAAAAATATTTAAAACCTTTACTTGGAAAGATGGGACAATGATAACTGACAACAGGGAAAAATCAGAGATATTCAATTGTTATCTGGTTTCTGTTTTGTCTGTAAAGAAGAATGATCTTAATATTGGGAATAACAGAACAAAAATAACTAATAGAGAGTTGATACCAATGCTGATAAAGGAGATAGGAAGAGAATACCAAGCTTTGTATGAATTTAAATCAATGAAACCAGGTGAGCTCTATTGTTGAATACTGAAAGAACTGGCAGATATGATTTGATATTTGAAACATCATGAACAATGAAAGAGGTGCCACAAAACTGGAAAGGAACAAATACAATCCTGATTTTTAAAAAGTGGGAAAAGAGTATATAAAGAACTTAACTTCAGTTCTAGAAAAATTTAGAATATAGTATTAAAGAGATGGTTGGTGAAACTCTAGAAAAGGAAGCAGTGGTTACACAAATCTTGCATGATGTCAGTAACAACAATTCAGGCCAGAACAATTTCATTTCCATTTTCAATAGGATTTGGAAAATGTAATAATTCTATTTTGCCTGGAGAAGATAAAGAGATATGCTAGATAATAATATAATCAGATGTATTCAGAACTGATTAAATGGGTAGGTTCAAAGAGTAATTGTCAATGGCTTAGTATCATCACAGCAGGATATCTCCTAGGAAGTGCTCCAGTGATTTGTGGTTGGCTTTGTGCTTTTTCACACTTTTGTCAATATTGGTTAACGGCAGAGGTATATGTTTATCAAATTATACCAGTTGGGACAGATAGTTAACAGGTTAGGTTACAGAAAGGGGATCCAAAAAGATCTTCTTAGGTTAGAACATTGGATTAAATCTAACAAGATAGTTCAATAGGGGTACATATAAAGTCTAACAGCAGAATCCAAAAAAAAAAAATTACCTTCATAAGTACAAGGTAGGAGGGGAGTAGTCTATATTTGATAAACATTTATTAAGTTCCTACTATGTGCAAGACACTGTAGCAAGCAGGGGGAGAGGAATATATTAAAACCCAATGGAAGGAGACAAAACAAACAAAAAAAAAAGGAAGCAGAAAAACTACTGGTGATGGGAAAGGTGAAAAAGTCAATTAGATATGTCCCAAAATATTACAGCAGGTGAGAAATGGGGAGATGTCTGAGCTTGAATTCTCTCCTTAAATGAAGGTTTGAAATTTGTGGATCTATCCTCCAATGAATGAGGCTGAGAATATTGAGGTGGAGTCCCAAGGTTATAGGACCTTATAGGAAGATGAAATTATCCCAATAATCATCTTCTTGAAGCATGGTGGAGAAAATAGCAGTCAAAAAAGTTCCAAAGTAGTATAGCCAGGATAAACAGAAGTTGTTATAGAAAGGATGTGAGGATTTTTGTGGACTGCAAACTCAATATGAATCAGTAATGTCAGATGGGAACCAAAAATAGCTTATATTTTAGCTTTTATTAAGAGGGACATGGCTTTAGAAAGACAAGTACCCTGTCTTTGTCAGACATTGTCTGAAATATTACATCAAATCTGAGCACTACGATTAGAGAGGAACATTCATAATCTAGAGAGTATCTAGAGGTGGATTAATTAGAAGTGGGAAAGGCTTCAAATCCAGGACATGGGAGGATCAATTGAAGACACTGGTCATATTTAGAGTATAGGAAAAAAAATTCAGGGGGAACATAATAGCTCTCTTCCACTATTTAAAGGATTGTTATGTTGAATAAAGTTGGACTTACTCTGTTTGGTCCTGGAAGGCTGACTCAGCATCACGGGTGGAAGATAAAATGAGATAATAATTAGGCTTAATGTCAGGAAAAACTTCCCAACAATTAGAGCTGTCTAAAAATGGAATGGCTTTCTTTGAAATTGGGTGGATTTTTTTCTTGGAATTCTTTTTAAAATTTTATTTATTAGTTTTCAACCTTTTTTATGTTTTTGAGTTCTATTTTTCTCCTTCTCTCCCTCAACTTCCCCCAAATGGCAATCATTCTGATATATTATACATGTACAATCATATTAAAATATTTTCTCATTAATCTTATTGTGAAAGAAGAATCAAAATAAAAGGGAAAAAACCATGAGAAAAAATTACATATGCTTTGATTCACATTCATACCCATAATTCTTTCTTTGGATATGGATAGCATTTTTTCATCATCATTTTCCGTTTTCATTTTGGAATTGCCTTATATTATTATATTTCTGAGAAGAGCAAAGTCTATGCAAGTTGATCATCTGCACAATGTTACTGTTACTGTGTACAATGTTCTGGTTTTGCTCACTTCACTCAGTATCAGTTCATATAAATCTTTCCAGGTTTTTCTGAAATCTGCCTGGTCATCATTTCTTATAGAACAATAGTATTCCATTTATATTCATACACCACAATTTGTTGAGCCACTCCCCAAATGATGGGCACCTCTTCTATTTCCAATTCTTTGCCACTACAAAGAGAGCTGCTATAAACAATTTTATACATGTGGATCCGTTTCCATTTTTATAATCTCTTTGGGATACAGATCCAGTAAGGGTATTGCTGGATCAAAGGTTAACCTTTGGGCATAGTTCCAAATTGTTCTCCAGAATAATTGAATCAGTTCATAACTCTACCAACAATGCATTAGTGTTACAATTTTTCCATATCCTCTCTAATATTTATCCTTTTCTTTTTTCTGTCATAATAGCCAATTTTATAGATATGAGGTGATACCTCAGAATTGTTTCAATCTGCATTTCTCTAATAGAATTTTATAGCATTTTTTCCATATTAAGTATAGCTAGCTATATAGGCACACATAAAGATTCCTATGGGAGCATATAGACTTAGTTTTTAAAATGTAATGTTATCTATGTTTTATTGGATTTTTAGGGTTTTTTTTTGTTAAATATTTCCCAGTTACATTTTAATTTTGTTTAGGCAGCACTCAGAAGTGCTGGGGAGTCCCTTGGCAGAGTGTTGGATGTCTTCAATCTTGTGTACCCTGAATCCCTAACAGAATCCCCACTACAATATGTTCTAGGACAAGTTATCATCCAGACTTTCCTTTTAAACCTCTAATGAGAGGGAACCCCCTACCTATCATTTTTAAACAGCTTTAATTGTTAGGAAGTTTTTGTTTCACATTAAAACTTAGATTTACCCCTTGCAACATCCACCTATTGCTCCTAATTGTATCCTTTGAGATAAAATAGAATAAGACAATTTTAAAGGCAATCCTTTTAGTACATGAAGACATTTATCATGTTCCCCTGAATTTTTTTTAAAGGTTTGAAGTTCTTTCAAGCAATACTTGACTTGAGATCAACTATTTTGATCACCTTCCTCTGGACATTTTCTGGCTTATACATTATCTGAATTGTGACACCCAGAAAAATAAACACAAAACTCCAAATGTCTGTTTAGAGAAAAGTACAGCAGGTCTATTGGCTCCTTTCCCCTAGAAACTATGATTCTTTTTGTACAAGTGACATTGAGTTAGTTTTTTTGGCTGCCATATGACACTGGTGACTCACATTGGTTTTCCTGTCTGCTAACACCCCCAAGTCTTTTTTCTGATACACTATCTAATCATACCTTTCTTGTCTTGTACATGTGAAGTAAGTTTTTTTTTAACTCAAGAAAAAGACTTTTCCTATTAAATTTAACCTGAGTATATTTAGACCAATATTCTATTCCATCAAGAATTTTTGAGATTCTTATGTCATATTAACTATCCTTCCTAGATTTGCAATTTTGATAAGGACATCCTCTATATTTTTATCTAAATTATCAATAAAAATCTTAAATAGAAGAAGGTTTACTGCAGATCCCTGGGCTATTCCACTAAAGACCTACTTTTGAGAGATATTGTTTAGATCTTCTAAATTAAATCAACATAGTCTATTAGTACTCAATGACTTTAACCCAAGGGTGCATATAAGCACTGGGGAAAAATGTGCTAAAAACATAGCTCAGGAGTAAGAGATGAGAAAGGTATAAATCTCATAGACTATATATGAAAATTCAAGTAAACAATGCTGTTTACAGGAAGGAAGTTAGTGAGTATAGAAGTATGGTGAGCACCAAAAACATCACACAAATGAAATTGATTCCAATTTGAAAAAAAATATCATATATATATATTTCTCACATGGGAATTATTTCTTAGCCAACTGTCTATATATATCCAGAGCATTAACTTATTAGAGCAAAAATAAAAATCAATACCAAAATAGCAGAAAAAATAACAAGAAGATGTGGCATGCAGTCAAGATAATTTCAACCTTTTCTACTTAAACTTTTTATGCTGAAAAAAAAGAAATGAATAATAGAGCAGAAATCATCACATGCTAATAACATTTCCAAGCAGGTGAGTAGTACCTGGATAATTTGAGGTTATAAATTGAGGATAATTTGTTGGTAAATTATTAACAGAGAAGCATTGTGAAAAATTTATAAGCACTATCACCTTATAAAACCATATGAAGCAGTCAGAATAAAACAAGTTTAAAAAAAATAGTGAGAGACCCAGTTTAGCAAAATGATTTTGAGGGCATTTAAGGATGAAACTGAAAGGAGAACAACAAATGAAAAATGACATAGGTTTGTAAGATTTTTAGAACAAAATCTTTTCTTAACAAATGGCAGTAGAACCACACTACATATGGTCTTTGCCATCATAATCCTCAAATGTGCTGCATGAAGTAGACTTCCTGGTGAAGAAAACAAATATGGGAAGAATAGCTAGTCTAGATCAATTACATATAGAGGAGGTCCATATTGAATGTGATGTCTGCATGAAAGTGATGAATTGAGACCAGAATTGAATATGAGGAAGAGAATGGACTAGATTACCTTTAAGGAAACCCTATAGTTTTTTAAATTACCCCAAGATACTCTTTGAAATAAAAGTTTAGCTTTTTGCCTTATCTTGCCAAGTCTACAATAGTGTGAAGTCCACACTATCATCTTTTGACTTTGGACCTACTCTCTAATCTTTGTTTCATAGGAAACTTGGTTTCCATCTCTGACTCCCTCAGATCTTACAGATGAAGTTTTTGTCTCATCTTGTGAGTATCTAGGCCTCCATAAAACTTTGTACCATTTTCTCACCTTGCCTAAATGAATACCATCTACTCCCCAGTATGACTTGATATGCTACCCCCCTCCCATTAGAATGTAAGCTCTTTGAGGGTAGGGACTATTTTTTTTTTTGCTTGCATTTATATCCTCAGTGTTTACCATGACATCTGACACTTAGTTAAGTGCTTAATAAACACTCTACCTATGTAATCCACTTGAACCATGTTCAAGACTAGGAATCATGAAATATTCAAGTCTCTGAATGAGTAAAGTTGAGGGTCACTTAAAGGCAATTTAGAGGTAAATGGTGAGCCTAGATAAGTTGCAACCCATTATCAATAAAGAATTGTAGCAAAGAAAAAGTGTAAAAATGTCATTAGGAAGATGTATGATGAGAAAAGAAGGTACATTTTGTGATCAAGGGATAAATGATGAACTGTATATTTGCTCTATTGATATCCACAAAATTTAAAAGAATTTAGAGCAAGAATATTTACATATTGAGTGGATTTTCTGTTAAGTATTTATGAAAAGATATGGACAACAGTTTGGCAGAATGAAAGGATGTGAGTGGGTTGTGATTGGCATTAAAGGGAGTATCCACATTTATGAGATGCATTGGAGAATCTAAGTCAACTGAGGCATTATCTTTTACTGTGAGATCTACAGATTGGGGTTACAGATTTATTTAAAGACAAATATATCTCCCCTTTCCTCATACTCCTCTCCATCCTCGTCTTTCTACCTATTAGAACCTACTCTTCCTTCAAAGCTCTAATCAAATGTCATTTCCATCATATAGTCTTTGATGATCTTTCCTTAGAACTCCTCTAAACCTTATTTGTACCTCTGTGTACATATTAGGTTCTAATTTATGTTTTGTTTATTTAGATGTGGATCATTCATGGGATCCCAAACTGTGCTTTAGTTAATCTTTCTCTCCCTTAATACAGTGTTCAGCATGCAGGAAGTTTTCAGTAGATTTTGTTGATAATTAATTGCTAGGAATTACTATGGATTGTTGCATGGTGAATTTAATGGTAAAACAGTAAAAAGGGTTAATTTCATTGACCTGTTATGTTATGCACATTTTTGCTTGGAAGCCACAAGTCAAAAGTTGCATTCGGGATTGCAGACTGCTGAAGACTGCTATTACTTACTGTTTTTTACAAGCATTCCTTTCTTCCTGGGAAGGTTGGCTGGGGTGGGTGGAAGAAAAGTCTGTGCTAATTATACAACGAAGGAAATAATTGGACAGGTATTCTATGCTTTAAATGTGTCTGAGTTACAATTGAGCGGCCCATGACACCCTCCATTAATTGAATTAAATTAATTTTTTAATGCATCCCTTTCAAAGTTATAAAGTACTTTGTGGTAAGAGGCAAAATGAGATAATGAGATAATGTTTTATGGAAACAGTTGCAGCAAGTTTCCAGTCATTAGTGAGACAGAAGAATACATTAGAAAATACATGGATAGAAAAAAGGTCTAAAATAGTAATTTAAGGGAGAATAAAAACACAATATGGGCTATCAGAGAACTGAAGTTCTCTATGGAGATAATCTTGATGTACTAGCCAAGATCTAGAAAGGATCTAGAATGAGAGCAGATGAATATATATATATATATATATATATTTTTTTTTTCCCCTGAGAAGGTAGAACAAAGCACACTTCTATGAGTTTATTTGGAATCATCACTGACTGCAAAATTGGGCTAGTATCTGGTGTGTGAATCAGAATACTTGCATCCCAGTTCCAGTTTTGTTTCTGATCCTGGACAAATATAATTATATATTGCGTAACCTTGATGAAATCATGTCTCCTTTTTAAGTTTTCTTATCGGTAATCATAAGAATAATTGACACTCCTATCATAGTTTAAGATTTGCAAAGCACCCTTTCTAAAGTTATATCATTGGACTTATACAATAACGCAGTGAAGTTAAGTACTAGAGATAAAATTATTCCCATTTTACAGTTGAGAAAATATTATAGGTAAAATTATCTTTTTTTTTTACAGATGAGAAAATCAAGATTTAAAGAGGTTTAGTAACTTCCCCATCATTATAACAGTTTCCCTAATGTCATAAATAGATTTTTCAAGCAAGTCTTCCAGATTTTAAATATAGTACTAAAATGAAGTGACTATTAGATGCAGGTCTTCCTGACCCCAAATGTAGGACTAAAATGAGGTGGTTACATTAGAAGCAGTTTTGCCTGATTCCAAGTTTGGATTAGATGATATTTAAAGTCTCTTCATGCTTTCAGAATTATGCTACCATTGGATTTTCTTTTATGTAGCTATTCCAAATGAAAGGGACCAAGAGGTCCAATTTGGGAATTCTAGAGGAATTTAATCAGAATTTAACATTCTGTGACCTTGAATTAAAAGACAACACTTATGCTTTTAAAAGATCATTTCTTGAGCAGAACCAGATCATTGTACACAGCAACAAGATTATATGATTATCATTTCTGATGGATATGGCTCTTTTCACAATGAGATGATACAGACTAGTTCCATTGATCTTGTGATGAAGAGAGCCATCTACACCCAGAGAGAGGACAGTGGGAACTGAGTATGGATCACAACATAGCATTTTTATTCTTCTTGTTGTTGTTTACTTGAATTTTATTTTCTTTCTCATTTTTTTCCTTTTTGATTTGATTTTTCTTGTGTAGCAAGATAATTGTATAAATATATATGCATATGTTAGATTTAACATATATATTTTAAAACATATCTAGGAGAGTGGTGAGAAGAAGGGAAAATTGGAACATAAGGTTTTACAAGGGTTAATGTTGAAAAATTATCCATGAATATCTTTTGAAAATTAAAAAAAAAACTTTAATAAAAATAATCTTTTCTCTTTCAAAAAGCATTTGGGGTTAGATGGTTTGCTCAGGGTAACTTAGCTAATATGTATTAAATGTCTGAGACTGGATTTGAACTAAGATCTTACTGCCTCCAGTCTGGTGCTTTTTCCATTATACCATCTAGATGCCTCAAATTCATTTCATTTTATTGGTGGGTATGAAAAAAGGGGACAAAAAGGGAAATTTCATTTAGTTAGTGCTACCAGAAGAACATTATAAGATATATAGTGGTGAGTTGACAATCTGTCACAAAAAGTATGATTGATAAAGGTAAAAAAAAAAAAAACACTCTCACATCCCACTTGCCTACTACTGTGATTCTAGTAAAACATAAAACTCCTTAAAGAAATTTAAAAAAATCTGTGTTCCTACAATCTATGACAATGTTTTGTGCAGAGTGGGTGCTATTTAATGCTTTTAAAATTGAATTGAATGCTTGAAAGATGCTATGATTTTACTTGCTTGAATTAATGAAAAAATACAAATATGTTATATAGGTAGATAAGGACTGGATTTGAGATTTGTTATTATTGGGTAATTCCAGTATGACAGTAACTTCTAGTTATTTTGTACTAGTGTATTTATATACACAGCTACATAGTAACAAAGGGAACATAATAACCTAAGACTGATCCTCAGGCTAATGCTCTATTCACTCTGGCAATCTGTCCTCATATAATTTATGCATCATTTTTATCCTATTGGCATAACTCAAAGGGATGCAGGATAGATTGTGGCTTGTCCTTCGTTCTCAAACAGGACCATGACTTCAGGGAGGGGATGCCATGAGATGTAAGTGAATTGGATTTCAGTGAGGGAGACTGTGCAAAGTCACCTGCTTCACTTTCTCCTCCAGAGCCATCTGGGTTCAGTGGCAGGATATAGATCAAGAGGACTGGAGATGACTCCGGATGAAATGGGAGACCTTGATCTTTTTAAGATAAGGACTGAGGCAACACCCATTCAGTGAGTAAACCTAGGTAGCAATTGAGGCAAAAAATCTCCTCTTTCATCTAGTCCAAAATATCTAAATAAATATATTTTAGTGGAAAAGGTGAGACATAGTCAAGGGCAGCTAAATGGTACACTAGGTTGAGATTTGGATTGGGTATCAGTAAAATCTGAGATCTAATCTTGCCTTAAACACTTGCTAGCTGTGTAAATGTGGGCCCTCTGTTTCCTTCAGATTCCTCAACTACAAAATGGTGATAATAATGCTTTTCATGATCTTGAGGATCAAAGGAAATAACATATGTAAAGTGCTATGAAAACCTTAAAATGCTATATAAAGGCTAGTGATGATGAAGAAGAGGAAGTTCCATACAGAGTCATTCAGGAAGCAAAAGTTTGTAGGAGTAGAAGAGACTCTATAGCATTAATCCTGAGAAGAATTTGGCTGTGGGCAAAGAAAATACCTCAGTACAGTGGAGGATACTCCCAACTGATTACAGAATTCTAGATTTAGACCTGGAAGGCATATCAGAATCTAGCCCCTCATTTTATGGATAAGAAAACTGAGTCCCAGAGAGATTAAGTAATTTGTTCAAATTCACAAGATAGCAAGTGGCTCTGAACCAGAAGTGCACTTGTATTCAAGGAACTTCATTTCAAATCCAGGTTCTGACACTTACTACCTTAGGAGGGCGGACAAATTATTTAATCTTTTTTGGCCTCTGCTTCCTTGTAAAAAATGAGCAGGGCCTTAGCACTCACCAGTTCCAATCCATTTATTTTACAGTGGAGGAAAGTAAATCCTATAGACCACAGTAGTAAATAACAGCTGTTGGAGTGGATCCAGCTTGGTCTCCTGATACTCAGTCAAGTTTTCAGTCTATTGCATTACACACCTCAGTTATGACCTTAGGTTTTGTTTTGTTTTGTTTTGTTTTGTTTTTTACATATTTTAAATCTTTGTTGTTCCAGGGGTATGTATAGGAAAGACTAGGGAAAACTTCTAATATTGCTAGAGATTTTATTGGGAAGGGATTTGAAAAGAGTCTCAGGGTTAACATATTCCAGTTCTGGGTATGAGAGCAGGACTGGGAATTTTTGTCTTTGTGCTCATAAAAGTACAAGTATATATATATATATATATTTAAATTTTATTTTATTTGCAAAATATATGTATGGGTAATTCTTCAACATTAACCCTTACATAGCTTTCTGTTACAAATTTTTCCCCCCAACTCCCCACTCCTCTCCTAGATAGCAGGATATCCACTACATGTTAATTATGTTAAAATAAAGTACAAGTATATTTTGTTAAAGAAAAATTCTTGACTACAGATTTGGATCTTATTTTTGAATATTTATATTTGTATTTAGATATCCCCCTCTGAGATATGCTGGTTGTATAACCATGGGTAAGATTATGTAGCAGAACAATGGCCAGTATGCATTATTTCATGTAATGTTTTTTTAAAAGTAGGAATTCCATACATTTTAAATTATGTCTATTTAAAAAAGCCCAACAAAGTGTTTTTATGGTAATGTTATTAGATTTGTCTTATTAATTAATTTAGAAGCTCCTTGAGAATAAGGGGAACTCTTTTCTCCTTTTTTCAAAACATCTTAAAAAAATAAAGTCCTCATTTGGCAGCAAGATCATGCAGTTGATAGAAGGCTATGTCTGAAGTCAGGAAGATCTGAGTTCAAATGTGACCTTAGATACTTACTGTGTGACCCTGAGCAAGCTACTTAACCTCTGTCTACCTCAGTTTCCTTAATAATAAAATGAGGGTAATAGCCTCTGTCACCTCTCTCTAGGGATTTTGTGAAGATAAAATGAGACAATAGTTGTAAAATTCTTACCACAATGTCTTGTGCATAGTTGGTGCTATATAAATGCTTTTTTGATTGCCTTTCCTTTCCTTCCAGAAATGTATTTAACTGACAATACAAAAGAGTCTATGAAATCATCAGTACAATGATTCCTTAGGAAGAATGTGCTGAGGATTCTGGGATAAATCAGGGATCTCAGGAGGCAACCTTGTGAATGGACAGCATTCATTTAATTTCCTAATTTTCATTTGCTTTTTCTGATTTTGTGATTGAGTCACAATTTGCTTCATACAATATATACTGAAAAATATAGCATGTCCCCTCTTCCTTCTTCTTCTTATTGTTCAGTTGTTTTTAATGATGCCCTACTCTTTATGACCCCGTATGGCTTTTTTTCTTTTTCTTTTTTTCTTTTTCTTTTTTTTTTTTTTTTGTGGCAGAGATACTAATTTGCCATTTCCTTCTCCGGTTTATTTTACAGAAGAGGAGACTGAGGCAAACAGGCCAGATGGGTCATCCTGACCTTCACCCACCACTCTATCAGCTGGGTCATTTAGCTGTCCCACCTCCTCCTTACATTTAAACAATAACAACAGCAACAAAAAACCCAACCTTCCACAGGTCTTACTTAAAGAAGAGGGAAAAATATCTATTTTCTGTTTAAACAAGATGTATTTTTCAGGCTTGTTATTGATTTTGGGTATTGTTCCTGCAATGTGTTAGGGGAAAAATGTGGCTGAATTTTATTTCCACTAGGAAATAAACAACAACAACTCTATGACTTTTTCTGGATGCCACAAATTAGTGCTTTCAGGAAAAAAAGCATTTTGCAGGAAAACATCATAAATCAGAGTACTGAATCTTTTTCTAATGGGGTTTCGTTTTCTGTAGACTTTCATAGTTCTTCCTTCCCTCCTGTCCTCACTTGCTAACTTAAAACATTGTGGGTTCCCCCCCCCCCAGATTTTAAGGCAAAGATAAGAATTTCCATATATGATCATATATTGAATACATAAATATCTATCTTTTTGGAAGGGTATTCAGAATCCATCAGGTCCAATCTCCCTCAATTTATACATGGAGACATTGAGACTTAAGAGAGAAGTAACTTGGCCCAAGTCATACAGAGAGGAGCAAGAATTAGAATGCAGATCTCCTGACTCCCAATTCCCAGCTTTTTCCACGACCCCACGCTGTCTCAATTGAATCGAGATACAAATCTTACTAATAAAATACCAATTAGAAATATGACTCTCGTATTCTTTGGTATTTCATTATTAATAGATAAGTCATAATGTTTCTGTGTATCCTGTCCTTTGTTCAGAAGCATATTTGAAATAGCATATTTCATGGGACTAAAGGGAGCAATTATTGTTTGTTGTCTTCAGTGGACAGCTACATAGGAGATAAAAAATGAATCCTTTTTAAAAACAATTAGATGGGAGGGTAGCCAGTTCCTGAGATGGAAGGAGGCAAAAAATGAAGGGAAAATATAATAGGTTTTGGAAATTAAAAAAGCAAGTTAATTTGTCTTTGCTGTGCAGAAAAGACTGGCTGTGTGGTGCTCACAGATTGCTGGTCATTTTCTTTGCATCACTCAGCCATAAAGATGAGATAGTGGGTTTCTGTAGTTATTTTTTGCCTTTAGGTAGAATAATGCCCTCAAGAGAAATTAAGTATTTAGGGAAAAGTGAGAAAAGACATATAAGAGGCTTTGGGCTTCTTATCACATAATGCAGAATATTAAAAGACCTTGTCAATACCTATGCTTGCCTAAAAGGTGTTAACAAAACAGAAAATCTCAGAAGAGACTCTTCTGAATAGTAGAGCAGAAAAAAAATATGTATGCATATAAATGTAACTTGTAATCTTGGACAAATATGATCACATCAAACCAGACTGGCTAATTCCTGTGCCAATGGGCAAAGCTGATGTAGCAATGAAATCAACAGTTTTAAAGGTAGAAGACTGAGTTGGAAATCCAGGTCCAAAACTTATTGACTGGATGAACCTGTGCAGATCTCTTACTCATTCTGTGTTCCAATTTACTCCTCAGTGAAACAGGGAAAAGAGCAGCTAGATGCTGCAGTAGATAAACTAGAGGACCTGGAGTCAGGAGGATTTGAGTTCGAATCTGACTTCAGGATCTAGTGATGTAACATATAGAATGCTAAATTTGGAGAAGACCTGGATTTTAATCCTGCCTCAGACACTTAGTAACTGTGTGACTGTAGGCAAGTCACTTAACCCTATTTGCCTCAGTTTCCTCATATGTAAAATGAGCTGGTGAAGAAAATGACCAAAATCACTTCAGTATCTTTGCCAAGAAAACCCCAAATGGGTCATGAAGAGTCAGAGACAGCTGAAATGACTGAATAATAAAAAAGTGGAAACCTTACATTGTCTAACTGCTAAGGTTCTTGTGAAGAAAGCACTGTGGAAGCTTTAAAATACAATACAAATGTTTAATAATATTAACAATATTATCATTCCTGGGTCTGAGCCAGTGAGGGTACTCATCTGATTCAAACTTTCCCTGTCTTTCATAATTCATTATGATAAATCCTGGTAAAAAAAATCTAGGTTTGGATCCAGCATCTGTGACTTGCTAGCTGTATAACCCTGGAGCTTTGTGAACCTTAATTTCTTCATTATTAATTGGCATTAATACTTGCACTAACTACCTTAAAGGGCCAATGTTATAATCAAATGAGATAATGAAGTATCGGTGTATCAAGACTGAAGTCAAGGGAGACTATTATTTTTTATTGGAAAATTAGTATTGTAAAATATTGTAAAATTAGTAAAAATAGTAAAATTATGAAAGAAGTCTGCATTTATACTGTCTCTTACTTTCTCTGTCTTAGGAATAGGGTAGCACAAATATAGGACAACTCAATATATGTATGAAGGGCTGAAAAAAATAGCCTGTATGAATTTTAACCTAATTACCACACTCTAGAGAATGCTTTAAATTTGGAAAAATGACTGGAGAGGGTTGAAGATTTGATTAAATCAAGCTATGTACTTAGGCCACAGACAGACCTAATGGTACCATTTTTATTTGGCCACCTGCTATTCTTGTCTTTCTGAGCTTTGGGACACCTTGTTAGAACTCCCAAGGAGCCCACAGATATATGGGATGAGAGAAAAAAAGAAAGGATGATTTTGAGATTGAGAACCTGAATGACTGGATAGCATGGTCTATTTTCTATTTTGTAATTTCTATTTGACAGAAATAGGGAGGTTCAGATGAAGACTGCTTTTTTTTTGAGGGGGAGTGAATGCTTAATAAATTTTTGATGTTGGATGGGAGCTCAGAGAAAAGGTATAATCACAGATAATGTGTAAAGAGTTAGGCTATTAATTTTGAGTAAGAGGGTCATACAGTCCAAGACCTTGAGTAAATCAGAGGATCAGGGATTCTAATGCTGAGTCCAACCATCACAGTCTACGCCGATCATTACCATAGGATCACCAAGAAGTCTCAAAACCACAGGTAAGTGGTAACATAAGTCAGAGATGGAACTTTAAAAAATTATATACAAGACAGGTAAAATTAGACCTTTTGGGAATGCTACATTCTTTAGGAATTTTCATCTCACCTATGGTTAATTAGAGCAGATGATTCATCAGATTTAGAGCAATATCTCTTCTACCTGGAAGTGTCTGGGGTCCCTTCAGCAACTGGGTCCCCTAGACTGAGGATTAGCTGACCACATCTTACAATATCTTTCTAAAAAATTCTCCTAAAATAACATTTTCTCTGGTGTGAATATAGTTATCATAAAATTACCCTTTTAATCAAAAGACATTTATTAGGCACCTACTATATTTCCAGGCATTGTGCTAGATACTGGAGATACAAACACAAATATTAAACAGTTCCTATTTTCAGGGAGTTTACATTCTTTGTTGTTGTTGTTATTTATTTATTTATTTTGGGGTTTACATTCTTAAGGAGGACATATGTCCACATGAGAATATACAAAGAGATAAAAGGTTTTTTTAGGGTATTAGCAGCTAGAAGAATTAAAAAAGGAAGTGGAAAAAAATGAGTTGTGTAAGAAACTTGGTATTCTAAGAGGTAGAGGTATGGCAGTGGTATATTATAAGCAAGAGGTATAGTTTGTGCAAAGTCATGGAAAGAGGAATCTTGGTATTGTTTCTGAAGAATAGTAAGACCACCAATTTGGCTGGAAAAATGAAAGTATGAAAAGGATTTATTTATATATAATAAATTTGGAAGATAGGAGATAGGAAGCAGGCTACACTTGACAAACAGAAATTTGTATTTGGTTTTAGAGCAAAAAGGAGCTACTAAAGTTTGTGGAGCAGAAAAGTGGGAACAATCTTCTAGTGAATACGGCAGAGAACAGGATCAATATTACACATGTAGAAGAGGTGGTCTTAAGAGAAGGGTCAGCTCTTTATCTGAAACTAGAATAAAAGAATAAAAAATGGGGAATGATTTCAAGTTCTTTGGAGATGTAGAGAAGTAAAAAGGGGGGAATTCTTGGAAAATAGTCTTTATTTTCTAGTAAAATATGAGGAAAAGTTCTTTGCTAAGAGGGTAGGAGGAGGAAGGGGTGATGTGAAGGATTATACAAAGAATGATTTGAAATTGCCTCTATGGAGTATGAGAGAGACAGATAAACTAGAGAAGAATCTGTATGATAGTAGATTATACAAATCTGTAGAGGACCCAGTCAACATACAGTTTTCCAACTTATTCTATCATCTATTAATATATTTGTGTAGGGACAGGAGAAGTGGATGGTGATAGGAACACAGGATTGGAATTTAGTAAAGCATCAATTAGAATAAAAAAAGGTCAAAGGATTTGAGAATAGATGACAGTATAATAGTGAACTGGTTGACTATATAATAAAGACTAGAAAAGGAGAAAAGTGAAGTCAGAGTAGAGATGATAGTGTGGGAGGGAATGAAAGAACTGAAAGTCTAGGTAGAGATGAAGAATAGTTTTAGTTGGAGTGAAACATTGGAAGAGATAGGATGATAGGAAATTATGGTTGTGGAAAAGAATTTCAGAGCCCTTGATCATAGTGTAAAAAGAATGATGCCTAAAGCCTATAATCTCTCAGCAAGAGGATAGCATTCTTTATCACTAGTCAGAAAACACAATGAATATGCATTTTTGGATGTAGCCAATGACAGAATTTGTTTTGTTTAACTGAGTAATGTTTGCTTAACTATGTGCTTCCTCCATGGGGGTGGTAGAGATAAGAGAAGGAAAAATGTTTATTTTTGTTGAAAAAAAAAATAAAAAGGAGAAAGAGATACGGAAAGAAAGACAGAGAGACAGAGAGAGAGAGTGAGAGAGAGAGCGAGACAGAGACAAAGACAGAGACAGAGACAGACAGAGACAGACAGAGAGACAGAGACAGAGAGAGATAGAGACACAGACACAGAGAAAAAGAGAGACACAGAGAGAGACAAAGAGACAGAGAGAGAGAGACATAGAGAGAGACACACAGAGAGAGACAGAGACAGAGACACACACACACACACACAGAGGGTACCTACAATATAGGCAGGTCCCCATAGGTTATCTAAATGTATAGATGAGTCTCATTGATAACCTGTCTCTGCAGAGAAGAGGAGACTTCACCACCACTCTAGAAAGGAGGAAAGAGACACGAGCACTGTGAGACTTTATTAAAGTTAGAAAACATTTGCTGCTAAATAATGGAAAAATTGATAAAAGAAGTCTGATTACTTTTCCTGTTTCCAGCATACCCTCTGAACATTTCTGATACAGTGCCACACAAGAAAATTCCAAATAAACTAAAGTTTTGCATGATATTTCAGGTCTGTGGGTGTTCAGCTAGTGATCTTCAGGGACAGTTACCACTGAAATCTGTGGATATGAATATCTGTAGGCACAGAACTTATTTTTCTTTTGACCTTGAATTTGGGGACTGAACCATTTAATGTTTAGCCATCAAAAGTGAACAGAGGGGCAGCTAGATGGTGTACTGGCCCTGAAGTCAGGAGAACCTGAGTTTAAATCTGATCTCCAGCAGTTAACATTTACTAGCTGTGTGACCCTGAGCAAGTCACTTAACCCCAATTGCCTCAAGCAAAAAATAAAAAGTAATCAGAATTCACAGCTTTCCCTTGGTTAAGGGTTACATGAGAAATAAACTACCTTAATTATTCCCTTGTTTCTAATTTGCCATCAACACATTGTTAATGCAGGCAGTTCTCAAATAATGAATATATTTATTGCATTTTTTTTTGTGCTAAGTTGTTGAAAAGTAGTACACAGAATTTGAATTTAGTATAAAGAGTGTGGATATGTACTTAAGATGTAGGTTCTCTTCTTTACTACTTGTGTGACTATGGGCAAATCTTGTAAGTTCCCTGTGGGCATCAATTGCCCTGTGATCCTGTGAATTTGAAATGCATTTTCTTATAGAAATATATAAAATATGGCTAGGTTTTCAGACCCTCATCCACATCCTTTAAGCCCCAGGTCAAATGCCACAACCCTCAATTACAGACTTTAAAATTTTTCACATTTTAGTTCTCTTCCTCTGAAGTCTTGATTTTTGAGTATCTTGCCTACAACATTCATTATATTTTGCATTTTATTAGAGATGTAGGAACACATATTCTATATCCCTTACTTGATAATTAATTTTTTGAAGGAAGGAACTGTGTGTCCGTTATATTTTTTAATGTCTCACAGAGCCTTGTGCAAAACAGGAACTCAATATTTACTGTAATTTCAACCATAATATGGGTTGCCAAGAGCCATATAGGATGAGAAAGCTTGAAAAGATTGTAATTGGCATTCACATTGATGAAATCACAGAATCATCAAAGCATTAAAATATAATCCAAAAGATATTTAAATAACAGCCCAAAGATTGTCATAGAAGTTAACTATAGTTTATTTCCCCCTTTGTATCCTTAGGAAAATGTATTCTGAATTCTGGAAGAGGGGGCATATTGAGAACATATTTTTTCCTTTGGTATCATAGGATAGATTAGATTTAGATAGATTAGGATAGATAGAATTAGAACTGGAAGAAGCCTTAGAGGTAATGTAATCCAACCTGTCCAGTTTATGATTGAGAAAACTGAGATGAAGAGGAGTAAATTCAATTCAATTCAATGAAAAATTTAGTGATCTTGATTGTGTGCCAGGTATTATTTTGGGGAGGGAGAGAGAAAGGAAATAATCCCTACCCTACTTCTGTATTCTTTTAGTAGGAATTCTTCCCCAAACCCATATTAACAATTCTCCAGTTGGAAGAAAAATAAGTGAAGACAATTGGACAGGTTGGAAATGGATTTGTAAAAAGGGTATCTAGTGATTTCTATTGGAACTGAATATTTGAAATGGAGGTAGGGAGAAAAATAAAGTAAGGGATTTGGAGAGTAGAGGGATCTTATAAAAGTTAGGCAAATTGAATCTAATGGGGCAGTGATGAAGGGGCAGCTCTATTCTCACTGGTTCCCAGGGAAGGGATTATCAGAATAGAATGGTGGGCAGCTAGGTGGCAGCATGGATAGTGCCAGGCATGGAGCTAGGAAGACCAGAGTTCAAATCTGACCTGTATGACTCTGGGCAAATTCATCTATTTGCCTCAGTTTCCTCATCTATAAAATGAATTGTAAAAGGCAAACTACCCCAGTGGCTTTTTGTCAAGAAAACTCCAAATGTGATCATCAAGAGTTGGATATGACTGAAAATGATGAAACAATAACAGAGTAGGAGGGTTAGGGACTTTGATATCACTAACTCTTTTGAGCATATCAAGTGAGCCATATCAGAAGGTGATTAGTAGTTTTTGCCATAGTTGGAGGAGGAACTGTCAATTCATATGTGGAAGTCATTCAGAAATCTAGTTTTTCTAAGTGGGGGCAGCATTGAGAAGTAAGTTTTTCTCTTATGTAAAACACTTCTTAATTAAATTGTTGTTCTCTGGCATTTTGACATGTCCTCTGACTCCTCCTTTCCTTTATGATTTATTAGTTCCACACTAACAGAAAATGGTTTGTGATTTAAATTGGATTATGATCAATCTGTACACATGGCATGATCCTGCCTTTGAATCTGTCTAATTGTTGTCACCCATTATAACATCTCAACTGGATCCTCTCAAAAATGACTCCCAGAATAATTGTGGAGGTTTATTGACTGGAAGTAAGGTTTCTTTTATCTTGTAAATGGATGTTTATGGGTATCAACTAATTTCCTTTTATATCCAGGGTACTAATTACTAAAGGAAACAATTTCCTATTTTACTGGAAATTAAGCAAGATGCCATTTTTCATACTAAATTTCTTAGGACACAAATCTGGAAAAGTCACTAGGGGCTGAGAAGGCTATTTGTTAATTTAGCCAAGGATAATACTAAAGATCATTTGCCTAATCCTATTTAATAGTAAGAGCCAAATGTTGTCAATTTCACTTTCAGTCTAATGGTCATGTATTCTTCTCAGCACCAATGTGTTCTGGAGTATTGCTAAGCTTTCTGTGGCTCTCAGAGAGCTGGCTATCTTTCTCTCCTATTCCTTTCTTTACTGGCTGACTATGTTCATTTTACTAGACTGTGGTATCTATGGAGTATCTCTAGAATGTTATGATTCACAATGTCTATACCTTTGGGGAAAAGGTAACTCTTTTGCTTTCAGTGATGCATTTCAATGGAATTAATCATACAAACATGGCATCTATGTATCATTTAGTTATAATCATTAAAGGAAAAAAAATAAAACCAACACATTAATCAACTATGGCAGACATTCTTTTCTGTCCATGATTCTGCAAAAGCCCTTTAAATCCCCCTTTTTAAATCTATTGTCAAATCTTCCAAATTTAGGAATTTAGTGAATATAGTTTAGGTGCTAAAATTCAAACTTGTCCTCTCCTGCTACTTCAGTGAAGAAGGGAGTGTTTGCTATTCATGGAATCCCATGTCTCAGTGAGATATTCTGAGTCCTTTCTAATTGTTTGCTTTTCTCTTCATTGCTCTCCTTTGTATTCACCAGTGAGAGCAGAGAATCTTGACCTATACTGGTTTAGGTCTCTCAATCTTGTCAAAGTACTGAGAAAAATTCAGAGATACTCTTAGCAGCATTTATCTTTTCAGTGTTTTTGTCTTCTTGAAAAACCATACATCACCTGGGATCTTACATATATTATTTACAACTATAATTGACTCTTTAGTCCTTACCATTTTATCTCCAAACTTATTAGATGAATCTGTCAAGCTCAGTAGTAGGTTAGGAGTGGAGGTAGGGCAGGGTGGGTGTGGGGAGATATGTAGGTAATGCGTAGCTACTCACCAATATTGAAATTATCTTCAGATGGATAGTCAGTTGAAAAATGGAAATGATATCTGAGTTTGTCTGCTGTCATAGAAGGCACTTAACACAAACCCAAATAACTGGTCATTTTCTTTGTGAAAGGGTTAAATATAGTCTCTGTAGCATATCATAATCCCACCAAGATATGGCCACAGCCAGGGAAAAACATGTTTTTGCTATTTCCTATAGATAATACTGCAATTTGCAATAAAAGTAAGCTTTTCCTTTTTGAAATGCAATCATTCTGATTTTTAGATGGAACATTTTTTTTGCCAATTCAAGCAGCCATATTTCAAAAACACAATCCTACATAGGTCCTTGGAAAGTCTGACAGACCTTTATTTGAAGTTATGGTAATATAATTTGCTGCATAGATTAGAGGGTGATCTAGTTGCATCAACACTACTGTAAATAGATTTAATTTTTAACTATGGAGGCAAAGCAGGTTCCCAGGGAACCAATATTTTAAAAATCACACTATCATGGAAATGAAAGAGGGAAAGAATAAATAAGGCATCATGCCTCTGCTTGACTTGGCTACTTCCTACCTCTAATAAGTTTGGACAAGACCCTTGTTCTGTGGTGTTTCTGCTAGAGATTTGCTTCAAGGTGACTAAGTGAAGCTAGCATGTCTCCCCAGTGACGTGCCAGATCAACCAATCTAGTTCATTAGAAGTGGCAGGAGGAGCAAGGAGTGATTTGATAGTCTTAAAATTAATTCAGCAGAGAAGCTCTTGCAGGCAGAATTTCAGGAAAAAAAAAACATATTGAGTAGGAGGGAGAAGAGGAAAGAGGAAAGCACTAGTAATTCAGGAACTTGGGAAAGTTGGGATTCCTGAAGCATGATGATATGGAGTAGTGAAAGGATTAGGAGGAGATCAGGAATCTGGAGAGCTGATCTTCTAGAACCATAAAATAGCTAGTCCTGCTACTAGGCAGACTTTCTGGCTTTAGATGAGCTTTTAATTTATGTAAGTTTCTTTTAAAATGCATTTAAACTTGACAACTCTTGGGTTCCATGGTTGGCATTAAGTAGAGAAAGAGAGTGGAGTAGAAACACAAATGCATAAGGAAGACCAAAGAGATCCAATGGAAAATATCAGAGAAACCAACTAAAAGATTCAGGAGAGAGAAAAAAAAAAGCTTTTAAAACAACCACTCTAGGCTATTTGGAGTTCAAATTGAAGTTTATTTTTCACTGACTCCTTCCTGATGCCCATGATCCCTGTGCCTAGTGTGTCACCTATGACTCCACCTATCTTTCTGCTTTTTAAAATGATAAACAACTAATCCATTTGTGGGGACTTAACCTAAGACAGCCTTCCTGCCTGAAGCAGGAAGACGCTTAATATGGAAACTGACTGACAGTCAGCAAAATGAAATGACTTCTGCCTGGACTTCTTTATAACACAGCCATTTGCATCTTAGGGCTCACAAATGATACCTTGGGTATTGCTGGTCCCCTGGTAAAGAGGAGATTTAGTTTGTTTCTTTCTACCAAGTGAGGGGCAAATTCACTCAGGAGAGATAAAAAGAGGACTATAAGTCTTGGTAGGGACTGACTTAAGGAAAAGATCTGGAAGTAGAAAATTGGAAAATCTGGATTTGGAAATATCCAGTACAATTTCCTATATAATTTTGTGGAAGACCCGAGTCAGTATTTAAGTTTTCCATCACTTTGTAACTTTCCCCTTTATTATTTTAAATTCTTGTATATTTCCATGGAATTAATAGTTAAGAATTTAAAAAACCTAAAGAGGACTTATGGATTTTGGAGACATCTAATAGCAGGATAGAAGAGAAGGCTTCTTTTTTATAGGAAAAAAAGGTCAAGAAAGCATAGGATAAAGGAAAAAGTGGTGGAATTAATTAACCACTAGGAGGAGCCAGAAAGCTAAATCCTGAAGTGAAAGAGCTGTGGAATTGTAATGTTAAATAAAACTGACTGATGGATTGGCCAGTACACTTTTCCCTTTCTCTCGTTTGTTTATATTTCAAGAATTGGCCTTCTGGAGGAAATCCAGAAGAATTACTTTCAAGGTAGCCACTGAAGTCAGGTAATAGAGAAAGTTAAAGTGTTTTGCTTGTGGTCACATGGTCAGGATGTGTCAAAAGCACATCTCTGGATTCAAAGGAAGCTCTTTTCACCCATATCAAGCAACTTCTGACTAATAGCTATGAGGTCATGAGCAAGTTATGTAATCATTCAGTATCTATAAAACTAGAAATTAGAATTGCTGATCTTAATCAGGGAAATGAATTTTCTATGTTGATGAACAACTCTATAATTCTTCCCCCAGAAGCCCCCTCCAATAGGAAAATAAGTGCAAGCTAATATGAAAAAAAAATTTTTAGGGGGATGAAGGAATAAGGTCATAGACTTTTGTTTTCTGTTCAGTCATTTTCAGTCATGTCCAATTCTCCATGGCCCCATTTAGGGTTTTCTTGGTTAAGTCTGAAGTGCTCTGCCATTTTCTTTTTTAGTTCATTTACAGATTAGGAAACTGAGGAAATAGGATTAAGTGACTTGCCCAGATTCACGCAGCTAGTAAGTATCTGAATTCAGATTTGAATTCAGGGAGATGAATTTTTTTGACTCTTGGCCCAGAACTCTATCCACAGTGCCATCTATGATCTATAGTAATAGCCTTATACTGGACCAAAAATTATTATATAATCTCTATAGTTTCTGTTGAGTTCATTTGAAGAGTATGATCAATCAGCTTTATGACAAGTGACCAGTTTCTGTTAATGATAGAGCTAGGACTAGAATCCAGTTCTCAGATTCAGTACTCTTTTTTCTTTACCATGAAGTCTCAAGATATATAAAGGAACATGTACAAAATGGGAGAATGAAACATCTTCTATTGGACTCCTTGGGGGGGGGAGGGATTGTATTTTATTTATTTTTGTTTCTCCATGAACATTAATGAGTGAAGTGGGTAACTCATAAATATGTTAAAGGATGAATAGAAAGATGGCTGATTGGAAAGAGAAGAAACTGGTGCTTTATAGTGCTCACAGAATATTCAAATTTTATTAATGAGTTTTGGTGGGATGACAACCTCCCCAGAGCATTTCAAGAATACTAAAACTCTGATTGATTGCATCACCCAGACTAGGTTTTAACCCATCTTGTGGCATTTGTAAACACTGACCCATTTGGGTAGACCTCAATTCTCTTTCTTCCCAACCCATTTATTTTGCAGGGAACAATAAAGATGCTTTCATTTTCAAGTGGAAAGTTTATAAGATGTATTATATGGAGCTGACAGAGGATTCAAGGCAGTGGAAAGAGAATATTTAATTAGCTTATGGAGAAAAAGAATAGAAAGAACCATTGTTATAAAAATAAGTGGAAATTTTAAATGGCATTTTTATTATCCTAGTCTTTTCAAACCTTTGCACTTTATCTCAGTGGTGAACTCTGTTGTTTTATTTCTACTGCCCATAGGGTACAGATTTCTGTTTACAATCACTTGTGTACTGATCTTGACCTTTGTGATTGAATTATGTGTATCCAGGGAGCAAATTGATTCCAAGAAAGGTATTTCTGTAGCCTTATGAAAAAAGGCTCTGGAAAGCATGATAAGCATTTGGGAAAATAGCCATTTGGTGGTAAAGCAGTAGTGTGGGGAGAACATTTCTGAGAGCATCACTTAGTGCACAGCTGTCTTTGACAGAGGGGGAAATGAACTCTCTGAACCAGAGGAATTGGGGAGTTTTGGCACTTGCTTGATGCCATGCCATAGAGGGAAGGGATACATATCTCCAGCTATAGATTGTCTCTTTTTTTATGGTATCTTTAAAGAGATTCCAGAAACCTGGGACCAAAAAATGAAAAAAAAATGGGAATGCAAGAATACTGGAAAACATCTCTTTGCAAATTGCAAGGACTGAGTCCTGAGAACAAATTCTGGTCTTGTATGGGAAAAGCAACCTAATGACTTCTTCATTCAAGAGATTCTTAAGCAAATACATAAGCAAATTTAATCACTTTTCATGGGTAGAGGAGGTAGAGTTGGCTTATTCCTTCAGTTCTGTAAATATAGAGATCAATTTCTATAGCTGTAAGGGGAAAGGAAGAAGAGAATTGTGTGTTCTAAGTCCCGAGTTCACTGAGTAAATGGGTTAAATCTTCATAGTGAAATTAGGACAAGAGATTTTTAGTTTAGTCCCTAATATTCTCTAATTGTGAGACTGTGGGCAAAATCATTTGACTTCTTTTAATTTCAGTTTCCTCATCTGTAAACTGGGAGTGATAACACTTGTACTCCTACCTTATATATAATTATCATCAATATCACTCAACATTAGAGGGAGCTGTGGCTATCAGATAAGAGGTTAGTTCCTATCAATGTATTTCAGGCACCTACTTGCTAATCACCTATTAACGTAGTCTTATATGAGGGATACCAAGTTGTTTGATCATTCATATGTGTATATGGGCTTGGAATTTTCTCCATTAGTCTGATCATTTGGCTTTTAATGTCCCTACTTCCTATCTACTTTCATTCCTTTACTTTCCTAGTGGATGCTTCCTTGATTCAGCTACCCACATCAATGTTATTTAAAAGAAAGGCATTTAATCAAAGTGGCAAAATAAACATAAGCATGTTACTATCAAAGAAATAAGTTCAAATCTGGTCTCAGACACTTAACACTTCCTAGCTGTGCGATCCTGAGCAATTCACTTAACCCCAATTGCCTCAGCCAAAAAAAGAAAGAAAGAAAGAAAGAAAGAAATACTCAGGGCACATTGCAAATGAGACTGAATCCTGACAACTCTTCGAAAAGGCAGACACCATTTCTAGACAAAAATCCATTTCTGTACCAGCTGAGATCTGATTCATGGGATGGTAAGAACTAATATTGGTTTGTAAAGTTCCAGCTTTTAATGAAGTCTGCAGCTGAATACATGTTGGTTTAAATGATGTAGAAACTTGGAAAATCTCTCCTTGCTGATACCTGCACGGATCAATAATAATGGGCAGATGCTGGGTGTTCTAGTGGCTGATGTAGATCTCAATTCCTTCTAACTCAACATTATTCTTTCCCTTTATCTGAGATTGTACTCAACCTCCTATAAGAATCCCTTCAAAGACAAATGTAATAAGAAGGATTTGTGTCTGCTGCAATTAGATTTTCCCCAATCTCTGTGGAAAAATCTTTGTACTGGAGACACACTTTTTCACATTACATCAATCCAAATGCCTGTTGGCAGGAAGGGAGTGTTAACTGCTGCATACACTCTAAGAAAAAAGTACATCATAAACACACTACATAATCGTGAGCTATTATTATTTTATTTATATAGATTGGGCTTGGCTAGTCATATACTGACCATCCTTGGAACACAGAATACCTTTAACAGGGAAATGGAAATAGACAAATCAATTGCTTTCCTAATATGGATGTAGAAGGCAGAATCAGAGTCAGACTCATATTGACATTTTGCCTTTTGATTCTTCCAATGCTTTTGCTACCGGCATCATATCTACTAACAAATATAAGGAAAAAGCTCTGAATGATGTCACTGATTAGATTGGTGACCTCTTGAGGGTGCTTCTAGTCCTATGATTCAATCAATATTTCATCTGCCTGGCTGACTATTATATGTGTCTGTGTTCCAGGAAAAAGTCTTAGGAAGTTATAGCAGTGAATGCTGGGATGAATATGAATTCCTTTAACTTACAGAAGCTGGACCAGCTCTCTCATTCAGACAAGGCAGTATTTCAGCCACTGTATTAGAAAGAATAAAAAAAATAAAAAAAGAAATAAAAGAAATAAAAGAAAAAAAAGAAAATTGAACTTTTAGAACCAACCCCTTAGAAATTTCTTTAAAAGCCTCTAATTTCAGTTGAACAACTCAACAGTAGTTAAGTACCTACTCTATATCTTCTTCTTCTTCTTCTTCTTCTTTTTTGCTGAGGCAATTGAGGTTAAGTGACTTGCCCAGGGTCACACAGCTAGGGAATGTTAAGTGTCTGACACCAGATTTGAACTCAAGTCCTCCTGGCTTCAGGGCTGGTGATCACCTACTCTATACCTTATGAGTCTCAGTGTTGCACTTTGTTAGATGTTCTTTCTCTGTCTCTGTCTCTGTCTCTGTTTCTCTGTCTCTCTCTTTTTCTCTGTCTCTCTCTTTCCCTCCCTCCTTCCTCAAGTTTAGGGACTCTATCTCTTAACTATTAACATAGTCTTATTTTTTTTCTGCCTTATGTCTGTGTTAGCCATGTCATTAATTGACTACAACTCCCATCTCTTCTATTTTCTCAAACTAAAAGAAACCAAAGTTTCCTCTTGATACCCTAGATCTAGGTCCTAGATCAACAAATAGTCACTGTGAATAATACACAGCAGGCACACAGTGACTATTTGTTGATCTGGATAACAATTTTATCTGGAGTTTGAGTTGAGTGGAATTTGACAATCCCCCAGAAAAGAAAAGGCCTGGAAAAGATAATGAAACTGGATGAATAAAATCACACTGATTAAAAACCATTCCATATTTGTAAAAGAGTCAGTAGGAATTAATTGAACATAACTAAGGTTATGCTAAGTTCCCTAAGATGGTTTTATTATCCCCAATTTACACATGATGGAATTGAGGCAAGTAGAGGTTAAATGATTTGCTCAGTTACATGACTGATGTGTCTGTGGTTGGATTTGAATTTGAGGTATGCCTAGAGCTCAATCTATTGTATCACCTATCTGTCTCATGATAAAGATCTATGAGTAGTAGTTTAAAGAATAAATTCATTTTGTCTTTTTATTTGAATTATTTCCTTCATTCTCTTTTCTTCTTTCAGTTTACCATTACTTATCCTGAATGGTATGAACTTTGGAGAATCATAGGGAGTACCCAATTTGTCAGTTTGGGCTTCAGGAAAAAGATGGGAAAGTGGCTGGAAGTAAAAAAAAAATCCTGGGACAAAGGGAAGGGTCCTGGATCTGGAATGAGAAGTCTTCCTTTTGTTACTAACCATTTAAATGACTTTACACAAGTCACTTCTTTTTTCTGGTCCTCAGTTTCTTCATCTGTAAAATGAGGGAATGGCCTCTAAGCTTCCAAATCTAAGTTTATGATCTTAAGATTAAAGGGAATTAAAAGAAAAAGTAGAAAGGAACTTAAAAGGCTTACATTAAAAAAAAAAACAAAACTAGAAGTGCAGTCATTTGTTGGAGCCACATTCAGGATAGAGACATTGAATGAGGATTTTTAGTCTCTGTGAAGCCTTTGCTGTTGACTTCAAAGGTGAACCTCGTGCCAACTTTGAAAGCCTTAAATTGCTCAGGATTTCTGACATGGCAGATTTCAGTTTAGGCAGGAGGAGAAGAGGTCGAGGAATTCACCCTGGATGGAATAGGAATTGCTGTTTTCTAACCTCTCATGCATGACTCCTACAGCATTATCACTAAAGGAAGACTTCAAAAACCTTTAAGTTGATATCCATTAGCTCTTTTGACCTAGCTTAGATTTTACAGGAAATATATGGGAACTCATTATTTTTCCTGCCATCCACCCCTTCTCTCAACCCTGGCCCTTCCTCTAACTTTATTTCTATTGAAGGCATATCATCCCAGCAGTCATCCAGGTTCACAATTCACACTTGGAATCATCTTTCCCTCTTTACTCTCCTCCTTTATCCATTTAATCTATTGCCAAGTCTCATCAGTTCCACTTTTATAACATCCTTCTCTTCCATTTCCTTCTTTCTGCTCCCATAGTCATAGATCACATCCTCATTAACTCTCATCTGAGCTATTGCAAGAGTCTCCTTCCTGTTTCCAATCTTTCTCCCTCTTCAATCCATCCCCCCTCTAGCTACCAAAATAACTTTCCTAAGAGGTCCCACCATGTCATTCTTCTCTCAGATAAATATAGGATAGATAGGAAAAAACAGAAACTCCTCTGCCAGGTATTTAAGCTCCTTCACATTTTGATTCCCACTAACCTTTCTAGACTTATTGCATCCCTTACTCCCCTTCTTTATACACTTTCTATCAGTTAAACTTGCTATCTTTTGCTCTGCATTCTATTTTCTGTCTCAAGGTCTTTGCAGAGGCTGCCACAGATGCCTGAAATGTGCTCCTTCCTCACCTTCTGTCTTTTTTTTTTTATTAAAGCTTTTTAATTGCAAAACATATGTATGGATAATTCTTTAACAATGACCCTTACAAAGCTTTCCATTACAAAATTTTCCCCCTAGTCCCCACCCCTCCCCTAGATGGCAGGAAGTCCACTACATGTTAATTATGTTAAAATACTTGACAAATCAAATATATGTATGCATATTTCCACACATCTTGCTGTGCAAGAAAAATTGTGTCTACAAGAAAAAAAATCTGAGAAAGGAGACACAATGCAAGCAAACATCAATAGAGAGCATGAAAATGTTATGTTGTGGTCCACATTTCGTATCCCTCTCTCTGGGTGTATATGGCCTTCTTCACTGGCCAACTGGACCTGGTTTGAAGCATTTCATTGTTGAAGAGAACTATGTCTATCAGAAACGATCATCATATAGTCTTGTTGTTGCCATGTATAATGATCTCCTGGTTCTGTTCATTTCGCTCGTTCATTTGCTCATCAGTTCATTCAAGTCTCTCCAGGCCTCTCTGAAATCATCCTGTTGGTCATTCCTTACAGAACAACAATATTCCATAATATTCATATACCATAGTTTATTCAGCCACTCTCCAATTGATGGGCATTCATTCAGGTTCCAGTTTCTAGCCACTACAAAAAGGGCTGCCACAAAAATTCTTGCACATGTGGGTCCCTTTCCTTTCTTTAAAATCTCTTTGGGTTATAAGCCCAATAGAAACACTGCTGGGTCAAAGGGTATGCACAGTTTGATAACTTTTTGGGCATAGTTCCAAATTGCTCTCCAGAATGGTTGGATCCGTTCACAGTTCCACCAACAATGTATCAGTGTCCCAGTTTTCTCACATCCCCTCCAACATTCGTCATTATCTTTTCCTGTTATTTTAGCCAATCTGACAGGTGTGTAATGGTATCTCAGAGTTGTCTTAATTTGCATTTCTCTGATCAATAGTGATTTGGAGCACCTTTTCATATGACTAGAAATGGTTTTAATTTCATCATCTGAAAATTGTCTGTTCATATCCTTTGACCATTTATCGAATGGACGGTGGCTTGAATTCTTATAAATATGAGACAATTCTCTCTATATTTTAGAAATGAGGCTTTTATCAGAACCCTTAAATGTAAAGATGATTTCCCAATTTGTTGCTTCCCTCCTAATCTTATCTGCATTAGTTCAGACAATTTTGTTTGTACAAAATTTGTACAAAACTTTTTTTTATACAAAACCTTTTTAACTTAATATAGTCAAAATTTTCTATCTGGTGTTCAATTAAGAGTTCCAGTTCTTCTTTGGACATAAATTTATTCCATCTCCACAGGTCTGAGAGGTAAACTATCCTATGTTCCTCTAATTTGCTTATATTACTCTTTATATCTAAATCATGAACCCACTTAGATCTTATCTTGGTGTGTGGTGTTAAGTGTGAGTCAAGCCCTAGTTTCTTCCACACTAGTTTCCAATTTTCCCAGCAGTTTTGGTCGAATAGTGAGTACTTATCCCAAAAGCTGGGGTTTTTGGGTTTATCGAACACTAAATTGCTATAGTTATTTCCTCGTTTGTCCTGTGATCCTGTCCTATGCCACTGATCGACTACTCTATTTCTCAGCCAGTACCAAATGGTTTTGATGACCACTGCTTTATAATACAGTTTTAGATCTGATATAGCAAAGCCACCTTCATCAGCCTTTTTTTTTTCATTAATTCCCTTGAAATTCTTGACCTTTTGTTCTTCCAGATGAACTTTGCTACTATTTTCTTGGGAGTTTGATTGGTATGGCACTAAATAAGTAAATTAGTTTGGGGAGTACTGTCATTTTTGTTATATTTGTTTGGCCTACCCATGAGCACTTGATGTTTTTCCAATTGACTAGGTCTGACTATATTTGTGTGGAGAGTGTTTCGTAGTTTAGTTCATATAGTTCCTGACTTTTCCTTAGTAGATAGATTCCCAAATATTTTATACTATCAATAGTTATTTTGAATATAATTTCTTTTTATATCTTTTGTTGCTGAACTTTGTTGGTAATATATAAAAATGCTGATGATTTATGTGGATTTGTTTTGTATCCTGCAACTTTGCTAAAGTTGTGAATTGTTTCTAGTAATTTTTTAGTTGAGTCTCAAGGGTTCTCTAAGTATACCATCATATCATCTGCAAAGAGTGATAATTTGGTTTCCTCATTACCTACTCTAATTCCTTTAATCTCTTTTTCTTCTCTTACTGCCAAAGCTAACATGTTTAATACAATATTAAATAGTAATGGTGACAGTGGCTAGCCTTGTTTCACTCCTGATCTTATTGGGAATGGTTCTAGTTTGTCTCCATTACATATGATGCTTGCTAATGGTTTTAAGTAGATGCTACTAATCATTTTAAGGAAAAGCCCATTTATTCCTATACTCTCTAGTGTTTTTAATAGGAATGGGTATTGGATTTTATCAAATGCTTTTTCTGCATCTACTGAGATAATCATATGATTTTTGTTAGTTTGGTCATTAATGTAATTGATTATGCTGATAGTTTTCCTAAATTGAACCAGCCCTGCATTCCTGGTATAAATCCCACTTGATCATAATGTATTATCCTGGGGATGACTTTCTGTAATCTCATTGCTAATATCTTATTTAAAATTTTTGCATCAATATTCATTAGGGAAATTGGTCTTCTCTGTTTTCCTTCTCTGTTTTCACTCTACCTGGCTTAGCTATCAGCACCGTATCTGTGTCATAAAAGGAATTTGGTAGCATACCTTCTTTCCCTATTTTTTCAAATAGTTTACATAATATTGGAATTAATTGTTCTTTGAATGTTTGGTAGAATTCACATGTAAATCCATCTGGCCCTGGAGATTTTTTCTTAGGGAGTTGATTAATAGCTTGTTTTATTTCTTTTTCTAAAATGGGGCTATTTAAATGATTTATTTCCTCTTCTGTTAACCTGGGCAGTCTATATTTTTGTAGATATTCCTCCATTTCATTTAGATTATCAAATTTATTGGCATAAAGTTGGGCAAAGTAACTCCTAATTATTACTCTAATTTCCTCTTCATTGGAGGAAAGTTCTCCCTTATTTTTGAGACTAATAATTTGATTTTCCTCTTTCCTTTTTCTAATTAAATTAACTAGAGGTTTATCTATTTTGTTGTTTTTTTCATAAAAACAACTCAGTTTTATTTATTAATTCAATAGCTATCTTATTTTCAGTTTTATTAATCTCCCCTTTTATTTTCAGCATTTCCAATTTGGCATTTAATTGAGGGTTTTTAATTTGTTCTCTTTCTAGTTTTCTTAATAGTAAGCCCAATTCATTGATCTTCTCTTTCTCTATTTTATGCAAGTAAGCATCTAGAAATATAAAATTACCCCTTATAACCGCTTTAGCCGTGTCCCACAAATTTTGGTATGTTGTCTCATTGTTGTCATTCTCCTAGATTAAATTATTGATTATGTTTATGATTTGCTTTTTCACTCATTCATTCTTTAGGATTAGATTATTTAATTTCGAATTAACTTTTGGTCTATTTTCTCCTGGCCTTATATTGCATGTGATTTTTATTGCATCATGATCTGAAAAAGATGCATTTACTATTTCTGCCTTTCTGCATTTGATTTGGAGGTTTTTATGCTCTAACACATGGTCAATTTTTGTATAAGTTCCATGAACCACAGAGAAAAAAGTAAACTCTTTACTATCTCCATTCAATTTTCTCCAAAGATCTATCATACCTAAGTTTTCTAACAATTTGTTTACCTCCCTAATTTCTTTCTTATTTATTTTGTGGTTTGATTTATCTAATTCTGAGAGAGCAAGGTTGAGATCCCCCACTAGTATAGTTTTGCTGTTTATTTCTTCTTGCATCTCTCTTAATTTCTCCTCTAGGAATTTGGATACTATACCACTTGGTACATATATATTTAGTATTGATATTGCTACATTATCTATGGTACTCTTTAGTAAAATATATTTCCTTATCTGTTTTAATTAGATCTATCTTTGCTTTTACTTGATATGAGATCAGGATTGCTACCCCTGCTTTTTTTTTTTCACCTGAAGCATAATAGATTCTGCTCCAGCCTTTTACCTTTACCCTGCATGTGTCTCTGTGCTTTAGATGTGTTTCTTGTAAACAACATATTGTTGGATTCTGGTTTTTAATCCAGTATGCTATCTGCTTCCGCTTTATGGGAGAGTTCATCCCATTCACATTCACAGTTAAAATAACTAATTCTGTATTTCCTGTCATCTTATTTACCCAAGTTATGTTTTTGTCTTTATTTTTCCCTTTCGCCCTTCCCCTCTCCTCAGTATTTTGCTTTTGATGACCACCTCCCCCAAACAGTCCTCCCCCTTTTTGGAGCCCCTCCTCTTTTACTCCTTTCCCCTGATTCTTCTATTTTCCCTTTTATTAGTCTTTCCTTTTCTTTTCTTCCTTTCCCTCCCACTTTCCTATAAGGAAGGACAAGTTTCTCTGTGAAACCAAATGTGTCTGTTATACTCTTTTAGAGCCCAATCTGATGAGAGTAAGATTTACACAATACTCATTTCCCTCAATTATATTAGGTTTTCTTTGCCTCTTCATGAGATTTTACCTTATTTTTACCTCCTTTTTTTAAACCTTATTTTTACCACTTTTCCCAGTATGATATCCTTTCAACTTCTAGTTTCTTTTTCATATTATCAAAGTAATATCAAATTATACCCTCATTCTTTAAGTATACCCATAGTAGACATATAGTTCTCAAGAGTTCTTTCCTTTTTACTTTTTTATGCTTCTCTTGAGTTCTGTGTTTGGAGGTCAATTTTTTTGTTCAGCTCTGGTCTTTTCATTAGAAATAGGTGAAATTCACCTATATCATTAAATGTCCATCTTCTTCCCTGGAAAATAATGCTCATTCTAGCTGGATAAGTTATTCTTGGCTGTAATCCAAGTTCCTTTGCATTTCAGAATATCTGATTGCAGGCCCTTTGATCCTTCAATGTAAAGGCTGACAGATCTTATGTGATTCTAATTACAGTTCCTTGATATTTGAATTGTTTCTTTCTAGCTGCTAGTAATATCTTTTCCTTGGTGTGATAGTCCTGAAATTTAGCCACGATATTCCTTGTGCATTTAATTTTGGGGTCTCTTTCAGGAGGTGATCAGTGAATTCTTTCAATGGTGATTTGGCCTTCTGATTCTAAAACATCAGGGCAGTTTTCTTTCAAGATTTCCTGGAAGATAGTATTTAGATTCTTTTTTTCATCATGGCTTTCAGGAAGTCCAACAATCCTTAGATTGTCTTTCCTAGATCTATTTTCCAAGTCTGTTGTTTTTCCTAGGAGATATTTCATATTTTCTTCTATTTTTTCATTTTTTTGTTTTTGTTTGATTGATTCTTGAAGTCTTATTAAGTCATTCACTTGCATTTGTTCAGTTCTAATTTTTAATGTATTATTTTCTTCGGTTACCTTTTTTTAGCTCCTTTTGTAACTGGCCAATTTGTTCATTGCTTACTTTTTCCATTTCATCAATTTTGTTTTTCAGTAAATTGGTGTCTTTATCATATCTCTTTTGGAGGGCTTTTTGTACTGATCTCAATTCATTTCCCCATTTTCCATCTAATACTCTTTTGAGATTCTTTATGCAGTCTTCCAGGAAAGCCTTGTGAAAGAGGAACCAGCTCATGACTGCCTGTGTGGCTTCCTCTGTAATTGTTTTAGGAACCTCAGGATATGTGGTCTGCCTTTCTTTCTCTCCATAAAAGCTGTTTATGGTGAGATCTCTCTTCTGTTTCTTACTCATTTTTAAAAAAAGTTTGGGGTCTGTTTAAAGCCAAGAAGCTACAGCTGTGATAGTTCGTCCTGGGGCAATTTGGATAATTAACTTCCTTTGCTGGGCTGTCCAGGCTCGGTCCTTGGGTTTGCAGAGGGTTACAATCTGCCTTTTACAAAAGGCAGATCTGCCACAGCACCTGCCCACAATCAGGGCAGAGTGTCCCAAGAGCCTCAGATAGACTCCCCAGGTGTTTAGAATCTGCCATGCTGAGTCCCACCTGCTTTCCTGCCCTGTCTCCGGGAGCCGTGTCCAAACTTGGTGAATTGCCCAACTGAAACAGATCTGCTATGGAGCTCTTCAAAGGTACTTTCTGCAAGGAATGTTCGTAATCCAAACATTTGAGTTAAAATCAGTCCAGAGGCTTAATCTTCTCTTGGATTGAGAGAAGGTCAGAGGAGGACACAGAGAGTCTTGTCTTCACTTCACCATTTTGGCTCTGCCCCTCCTCACCTTCTGTCTTAAAGAAACCTTAGCTTCCTTTGAGACTTTCCTCCCTTGCCATCTCCTACCGAAACCTTTCCTAATTCACCCAATTGTCAACAGTGTTCTTCCCATACCCAAATTATCTTGAACTTACTTGGCTGGATAAATGAATCCAGCTATCCAAGATGTTACCTCCTCAAGGGTGGAGACTCTTCCCTTGGGCTTTTGTATCACCACAACTTAACAACTGTGTCTTAAAAATGGAAAATTTCAACAAGTGTTTGTTGAATGAACTGGATTGTTCCTACCAATATTTCTCTGAGCAGCTTTATCTGTAGCCTGCAACTAATTGTTCTATCTTCAAGGTATGATTTTGGAGTAAAATGTGAATTACTACTTGTTACTGAAAGCACCAAAAGCCTTCTTCATATGTGAACAGCTAAAGAAACCATTCCAAATGTTGAGTTTAAGGGATATTATTTCAATGAACTTCATCTTTATTTTCTTTCAATACAGGAGTTCTTTTTTTTTAAATATGAAACATTTTTTAATTAAAGCTTTTTATTTTCAAAACATATGCATGGAGCGGGCAGTTAGGTGCCACAGTGGATAGAGCACGAGTCCTGAAGTCAGGAGAACCTGAGTTCAAATCTGGTCTCAGACACTTAATACTTCCTGGTTGTGTGATCCTGGGCAAGTCACTTAGCCCCAATTGCCTCAGCAAAAATAAATAAAAAAAACAAAGCAAAAACATATGCATGAATGATTTTTTCAATATTGATCCTTGCAAAATCTTGTGTTACAAATTTTTCCTTCCTTCCCTCCACCTCTTCTTAGATGGCAAGCAATTTAATATATGTTGTACTTGTTAAAATATATGTTAAATCCAATATATGTAAACATATCTTGCTGTACAAGAAAAATAAAATCAAAAAGGAAAGAAAATGAGAAAGAAGAAAAATCAAGAAAACAACAAAAAGTGTGAAAATGTTGTGTTGTGATCCACACTTAGTTCTCACAATCTCTCTGGGTGTAGATGGCTCTCTTCATCACAAGGTCATTAGAACTGGCCTCAATTATCTCATTGTTGGAAAGAGTCACATCCATCAGAATTGAACATCATATAATCTTCTTGTTGCTGTGTATAATGATCTCCTGGTTCTGTTCATTTCACTTAGCATTAGTTCATGTAAGTCTCTCCAGTCCTCTCTAAAATCATCCTGATGATCATTCCTTATAAAACAATAATATTCCATAACATTCATATACCATAACTTATTCAACCATTCTCCAACTAATGGGCATCCACTCAGTTTCCAGTTTCTTGCCACTACAAAAAGGGCTGCCACAAACATTTTTGCACATGTGGGTCCCTTTCCCTCCTTTAAGATCTCTTTGGCATATAAGCCCAGTAGAAACACTGCTGGGTCAAAGGGTATGCACAGTTTAATAACTTTTTGGGCATAGTTCTAAATTGCTCTTCAGCATAGCTGGATCCATTAACAATTCCATCAACAATGCAATATAGGAGTTCTTAACTTGGAGCTTGTGAACTTACTTTTAAAAATATTTTGATAATCATATGTCAATATAATTGGTTTCCTTTGTAATGCTATATATTTTATTACATTATTTTTCTTTTTTTATTAAAACTTTTTATTTGCAAAACATATGTATGGGTAATTCTTCAGCATTGACCCTTACAAAGCTTTCTGTTACAAATTTTCTCCCCCTAGTCCCCACCCCTCCCTTAGATGGCAGGAAATCCACTACTTGTTAATTATGTTAAAATACTTGATAAATCAAATATATATTACATTATTTTTCAATAGACATTTAATAAAATTTACTATTTTATTGTATTTAAATATGTAAAATATTGTTCTGAGAACAAAGGAAACAAACATTTACTAAGTGCATTCTATGTGCCACACACTGTGCCAATTGCTTTTCAAATATATCAAATTTGATCTTCACAATAACCCTGATGAGTAGGTGCTATCATTATTCCTATTTTACCATTGAGGAGACTGAGGCAGACAAAGGTTAGGTGACTTGCTTAGGATCACATAACTGATAAGGATCTTATAGAATTTGAACTTAGGTCTTCTTGACTCCAGGCCCAGTGCTTTATCCATTGAGTCACCTAATCCATTGGGTTCAACATATTTCCCAAAGGATTTGTGACACACAATAGTTAAGAACCCTTGCTTTTCTATCATGCTTAATTATGACTCATGACCTCCTTTGAAGTTTTCTTGGAAAAGATACTGGAGTGTTTTGTCATTTCTTTCTCTGCTCATTTTACTGATGGGGAAACTGAGGCAAACAGGGTTAAGTGACTTGCCTGGAGTCACAGGGCTAGGAAGTGTCTGAGCCATATTTGAACTCAGGGAAATGGGTCTTCCTGACTCCAAGTCCAACACTCTATCCACTATAGCATCCCACCTTAGCACCATGATATGGATTATTTTCTTAGAGGTATCTCCTGCTGGAGATGTGTTTCTATTCTGCTTCTTGTCAATCTGCAAATATGTGATTCAAAGAGCTTGATGGATATTTGTGACCAGGAATGTTGTTCTTCTATGAGAACTATCATTGCAAAATATTTTCACTGATTACAGAGAGTTCTTAATGTTATTGATTTTGGAGGGAAGGGCAGAATGGAGGAAGGAGATTTATGATTATCAAACTATCTTCTGCAAAGACTTTTTTAGCTTTAGCTCATTCCCATGGAGCCTACAGCAGAGAGAATCCTAAAATATTAAGAAAACAAACTTCTCCAGGCATCTAACAGCCTTATTGTTCCTTTGAAAATTTCAGCATGCATAGCATTACTTAATTGTCATTAGCATATTACAGTCAGTTCCTTCAGTAATAAGGAAAATAGACCAATGATAATTGTTGCTAGCATATTTTTGCATCTATAATTTGAAGTTCTTCACTGAATGCAAACAACAACAACAACAACAACAACAACAAAATAATCCCTGAAAATCTCAGTATGTATTCAAAAGAAGCCAAATTACTAACATTAAATGAACTTTAACAACATGCTTTGGGCGGTTTGTGTTTGTATGTAGTAGGGAGGTGGAAGGTAGCCAAACAGCTGTGGATGTTGTTGATGACAGCCTGAATCTGATCCCCTTAGGCTATATGAGTGGAGGTGGGAAAAGCACCAAAGCTGTTCACCTTTCCCCCTTCCCACCCCTCAGGCTCTTGATCTGGTGGAATGATAGCCAACTTATATTCCTTTCCTCCATTCTCCCAGATGGTAACATAAATCAGACATAAGTACATGTGAAAGCCCATTGGCTATTTAAAAAAAGAAAGTAAGGGTCTCAGGTGGTGGGTAGCCTTTATATATCATTTCCTGTAATTCATCTGTCTGTTCTTCATTTATTTCTTTTCCATTGTACTATTGGTGTTTGGCTAGAAGGAGTTTCTGCCGGTGGATGAATTCTTTATGGGCCTTTTTTAATCCTACATAAGAATATAAAAATGCTCCTTCAGCAAACATTTTTAAAGTCGCCATTGTGTATAGTATTTCCTAGGAGAGAGTAAGAAATGTCCTTTTATAGAGCCCGTGGTCTAAAAGACACAGATAACAAATATAAAATAATACATCGTAAGTGAATACATTAGAGTTGTACCAACTGACATATACAAAGTTTGAGAGACATGATTTCTGGGAAATTAACCATTTTTATTAATTATGGCTAATAATTAATAAAAGGACAGTCCTTTGTCTCTCATAAAGCAAAAGATGGTTCACTGTGGCCTATTGATGGTTACATGTTCTTAGAAGAGATTTCCTTATAGATGGCAATCAATTCTAATTGGGTAACAATTAAAGGGAATAAATATTCTAATGAGGGGTAGTCCTATTCTAATGGGGGGCTGGGAGATGTGACTTGGATCACTTAAGTCATGAACACAGAGACCTATCTATTCCCAGACTTTTCCAGTCAATAGCAATCCACTTCCACTCAGATTTATGTGATTAAAACCACGAGTCAGAATTCACTAATTCACCCAGACTTGAATTTCTTTACCTTTTGATCAGATCTAAGTTTTAATGGTTTTGTAAGTTTTGCTTAAGATTTCATCTTATTATCAGCCCTATACTTCAAAAGCTCTCTGAATAGCCTGCAGAGGTTGAATTCTGTTAGGAAGTAGAAGGAGGGAGAAACCTTAATCCTACTCCTATAATTGTTTATTAATATAAGAGAGAAATGATCATTTGTCTTAAAACCAAACAGTCACACAAGTTGGCAGGATCTTTACTATCAAGGGGTATCAGAAAAACTTCTGGAGGAGGTGACATATGAGCTGGAAGATAGGAGAGTAGACAGGAATTCAAATAGTAAAGAGTAGGAAGTAGGACATATTAAGTACAGGGAAAAGACTATGAGCAAAATAATAACAATAGTAATAACTACAACTTAGTGCTTTAAGATTTGCAAAGCACTTTAAATCTTTAGTCCTCATGCCATGGGTTTTTTTTTTTCTTTTTATTATTTGGAACTCAAGGATATTCCTCCTATATCCTTTGATTAAATCAAAGTCTGTCTTTTGGCAGCTAGATGGTGCAGCGGTTAAAATGCTCATCTTTTTTTTTTTTTTTTTTTTTCCGCTGAGGCAAATGGGGTTGAGTTGCCCAGGGTCACAGAGTTAGGAAGTGTTAAATGTCTGAGGCCAGATTTGAACTCAGGTCTTCCTGACTTTAGAGATGTATTCTTTATGGGAAAAATCCATTATGTGAAGAATTTGCCACTCATCTGGAACCTATTAATGAGTACTGAGGTGCCCTGTATCTCATTTGGGACTTTTTAGCAGGAATGTTTGAAAACCCTCTATTTCAATATCGATTTTTCTCTCTGCAGGTTATACTATATTCATAGTTTGATTATTCCTGGTTGTAATCTTAACTCTTTTGCCTTCTGGAATATCCTATTCTAAATTCTCCATTTTTTTAATGTGGAAACTACTAAATTTTGTATTATCCTGACTGTAGTTTCATAATATTTGAGTTGTTTCCCTTTTTCTGCTTACAATGCTCTATTTATTTATTTATTTTTGGACCTGGGAACTCTGAAATTTGACTGCAATATTCCTGGAAATTTTCATTTTGGGATTTCTTGTTGTTATTTTTTTCTAGGTCAGTTAAATAATTTCTTGGGAGTTTGATTGGTATAGCACTAAATAAATAGATTAGTTTAGGTAGTATTGCCATCTTTATTATATTCACTCGACCTATCCAAGAGCACTTGATGTTTTTCCAATTATTTAGATCTGACTTTATTTATGTGGAGAGTGTTTTGTAGTTTTGCTCATATAGATCCTGACTTTCCCTTGGCAGATATATTCCCAAATATTTTATACTATCGATAGTTATTTTGAATGGAATTTCTCTTTGTATCTCTTGCTGTTGCATTTTGTTGGTGATGTATAAAAATGCTGATGATTTATGTGGATTTATTTTGTATCCTGCAACTTTGCTAAAGTTGTGGATTAATTCTAATAGTTTTTTAGTTGATTCTCTAGGGTTCTCTAAGTAGACCATCATATCATCTGCAAAGAGTGATAATTTGGTTTCCTCATGACCTACTCTAATTCCTTTAATCTCTTTTTCTCGTCTTATTGCCAAAGCTAGCATTTCTAATACAATATTGAATAGTAATGGTGATAGTGGGCAACCTTGTTTCACCCCTGATGTTATTGGGAATGGTTCCAGTTTATCACCATTACATATGACACTAGCTGATGGTTTTAAAGAGATGCTACTGACTATTTTAAGGAAAAGTCCATTAATTCCGATATTCTCTAGTGTTTTTAATAGGAATGGATGTTGGATTTTATCAAATGCTTTTTCTGCATCTATTGAGATTATCATATGTTTTTTGTTAATTTGGTTGTTGATATAGTCAATTATGTTAATAGTTTTCCTAATATTGAACCATCCCTGCATTCCTGGTATAAATCCTACTTGGTCATGGTGTATTATTCTGGGAATGATTTTCTGTAATCTCTTTGCTAATATTTTATTTAAGATGTTTGCATCAATATTCATTAGGGAGATTGGTCCATAATTTTCTTTCTCTGTTTTTGTTTTACCTGTTTTAGGTATCAGTACCATGTCTGTATCATAAAAGGAGTTTGGTAGGAGTCCTTTATTCCCTATTTTTTCAAATAGTTTATATAATATTGGAGTTAATTGTTCTTTAAATGTTTGGTAGAATTCACATGTAAATCCATCTGGTCTTGGGATTTTTTCTTAGGGAGTTGATTAATGACTTGTTCTATTTTTTTTTTTCTAAAATGGGACTATTTAAGTAATTTATTTCCTCTTCTGTTAATCTGGGCAATCTATATTTTTGTAGATATTCCTCCATTTCACTTAGGTTATCAAATTTATTGGCATAAAGTTGGGCAAAGTAACTGCTTATTATTGCTCTAATTTCCTCTTCATTGGTGGAAAGTTCTCCCTTTTCATTTTAGAGGCTAACAATTTGATTTTCCTATTTCCTTTTTCTAATCAAATTAACTAGAGGTTTATCTATTTTGTTGTTTTTTTCATAAAACCGAATTTCAGTTTTATTTATTAATTCAATAGTTTTTTTACTTTCAATTTTATTAATCTCTCCTTTTATTTTCAGGATTTCAAGTTTGGTATTTGATTGGGGTTTTTTAATTTGTTCTTTCTCTAGCTTTTTTAGTTGTAAGCCCAATTCATTGATTTTCTCTTTCTCTATTTTATGCAAATAAGCATCTAGAGATATAAAATTTCCCCTTATTACTGCTTTGGCTGTATCCCACAAATTTTGGTATGTTGTCTCATTATTGTCATTCTCTTGAATGAAATTAGTAATTGTGTCTGTAATTTGCTGTTTCACCCATTCATTCTTTAGGATAAAATTATTTAGTTTCCAATTGCTTTTTGGTCTATTTTCTCCTGGCCTTATATTGCATGTGATTTTTATTCTGTCATGATCTGAAAAACATACATTTATTATTTCTGCCTTCCTGCATTTGATTTTGAGGTTTTTGTGTCCTAACACATGGTCAATTTTTGTATAAGTTCCATGGACTGCTGAGAAAAAAGTAAACTCCTTTCTGTCTTTATTTAATTTCCTCCAAAGATCTATCATACCTAACTTTTCTAACATTTTGTTTACCTCCTTAACTTCTTTCTTATTTATTTTGTGGTTTGATTTATCTAGTTCTGAGAGAGGGAGGTTGAGATCCCCCACTATTTTAGTTTTGTTGTCTATTTCTTCTTGCATCTCTCTGAACTTTTCCTCTAGGGATTTCCATGCTATACCACTTGGTGCATATATGTTTAGTATTGATGTTGCTTCATTGTCTATGGTACCTTTCAGGAAGATATAATTTCCTTTGCCTCTTTTAATTAGGTCTATCTTTGCTTTTACTTGGTCTGAGATCAGGATTACTACCTCTGCTTTTTTTTGTTCACCTGAAGCATAATAGATTCTGCTCCAGCTTTTACCTTCACCCTGTATGTATCTCTATGTTTTAGATGTGTTTCTTGTATACAACATATTGTTGGATTCTGGTTTTTAATCCAGTCTGCTATCTGCTTCCGCTTTATGGGAGAGTTCATTCCATTCACATTCACAGTTAAAATAACTAATTCTGTATTTCCTGCCATCTTATTTACCCTAGCTTATGCTTTTCTCTTTCTTATCCCCTTTCCCTCCTCCCTACTATTTTGCTTTTGATAACCACTTCCCTCAAACAATCCTTCCCCTTTAGAGCCCCACCCCCTTTTTTCCCCCTTTCCCTCCTGTTTCCTTATAAGTACATCTATTATTCCCTCAAAGCCAAATCTGATGAGATGGAGATTAACCCAATTCTCATTCCCCTCCCTTTTCTCCCCTCAATCATTATAGGTTTTCTTTGCCTCTAAATGTGATGTAATTTCCCTTATTTTACCTCCTTTTCCTTTTCTTCCAGTGTTATCCCTTTTCTACCTCTAATTTCTTTTTCAGTTTCTCATATAATAATAATCATAAAATCACAATAATCATTATAATAATCATAAAATCACAATAATCACATCATAATAATCATAATGTAACAATAGATTCATAAAATCAACCCTCATTCTATAAGTATCTATAACATAAATATAGTTCTCAAGATTTTTTTTTTCTTGTTACCTTTTTATGTTTCTCTTGTGCTCTGTGTTTGTAGATCAAATTTTTTGTTCAGTTCTGGTCTTTTCAGTAGAAATAGGTGAAATTCTCCTATATCATTGAATGACCATCTTCTTCCCTGGAAGATAATGTTCATTCTAGCTGGGTAACTTATTCTTGGCTGTAATCCAAGTTCCTTTGCCCTTTGGAATATCTGATTCCAGGCCCTTCAATCCTTCAAAGTAGAAGCTGCTAGGTCCTGTGTGATCCCAATTGTGGCTCCCCGATATTTAAATTGTTTCTTTCTGGCTTCTCGTAATATCTTTTCCTTGGTATGATAGTTCTGGAATTTAGCCACGATATTTCTGGGGGACTTAATTTTTGGGTTTCTTTCAGGAGGTGATTGGTGGATTGTTTCAAGGAGTATTTTGCCTTCTGGGTCTAAAATATCAGGGCAGTTTTCTTTTATGATTTCCTGGAAGATAGTGTCTAGGTTCTTTTTTTCATTATGGCTTTCAGGAAGCTCTATAATCCTTAGATTGTCTCTCCTAGATCTATTTTCCAGGTCAGTTGTTTTTCCTAGGAGATATTTGATGTTTTTCTCTATCTTTTCATTTTTTTGTTTTTGTTTGACTGATTCTTGAAGTCTTGATGAGTCATTCATTTCCAATTGTTCGATTCTAATTTTTAATGTCTTATTTTCTTAAGTTACTGTTTTTAGTTCCTTTTGCAATTGACCAATTACATTTTTTTGTTCATTGCATTCTTTTTCCATTTTTTCCATTTTTTCTATTTTATTTTGCAGTGATCTCATTTTGTTTCCCCATGTTTCTTCTAACTCTCTTTTAAGATTCTTAACGCAATCTTCAAAGAAAGCCTTGTGACATGGAGACCAGTTTATGTCTCTCTTTGGGGCTTTTTCTGGAGTTGCTTTATCTTTAGGGGCCTCAGGATTTGAGGTCTGTTCTTCCCTCTATCCATAAAAGTTGTCTATGGTGAGAGCTCTTTTTGGTTTTTTATTCATTTTTTTTTAAAGGTATGAGGTCTGTTTAAGGCAAAGGTGGCACAGCTGCTTTAATTTGCCCTGGGGAAGTTCTGCTGATTGAGTTATATCAGGTACTGGATAGTTCTGCTGATTGAATTATGTCAGGTGCTGGGCAGTTCTGCTTTAGTTCACCCTGGGGCAGTTCTGCTGATTGAATTATTTCAGATACTGGGCTGTTCTCCTGATTGAATTATTTCTGGTGCTGATCAGTCCTGCTGATTGATTGATCACCCTAAGGTGCTGTGTAATGGCAGCTAGGTTTGATGCTCATCAGGGGTTCAGTGGTTCACAATCTACCCCCCACAAAAGGCAGACCCTCCAAACCACCTGCCCACAATCAGGACAGATTGGCCCAAGGGGCCCGCAGAAGACTCCCAGGTGTGTGAAAAGCACAACGCTCCCACTCCTGTTCTGACTCCTGTGACGACTCCTGTTCCAGTTCCCTGTTCCAGCTCCCTGCCCTGGTCTCCCTGTGCTGCAGTCTGGGTTCAGCAGACCACCCCCCTGCACAATTAAAACAGACCTGTTTTGAAGTTCTTCCAGAGTATCTTCTTCTAGAAACGTGTTGTCCTCCAGATATTGTGGATTTTTTTTGCTTCAAAATCAGTCCAGAGGCTTCATATGTTGTTGATTTGAGCTGAGATTTCTTTTAGGAGGTGATTAGTGGATTCTTCCAATTTCCATTTTACTCTCTGATTCTAGAATATCAAGGCAATTTTCCTTGATGATTTCTTGCTCTTTTTTTCATCATGGCTTATAATTATTAAATTACTTCTCCTTAATCTATTTTCCAGGTCAGTTGTTTTTCCAATGAGATATTTCATATTTTCTCTATTTTTTTCAGTCTTTTGATTTTATGGTGTAGTTTCTTTGATGTGTCATGGAGTCATTAACTTTCACTTGCCCAATTCTAATTTTTAATTAATTATTTTCTTCATTAAGCTTTAGTTCCTCCTTTTCCATTTGGGCCCTTTTTTTTTAAGGAGTTCTTTTTTTCAGTGAATTTTTGTGCCTTTTTTTTTAACCATTTGGCCTATTCTATTTTTTGAAGTGTTATTTTCTTCAGTATATTTTTGTATGCTTTCTTTACCAAACTGTTGACTTGCTCCCTATCTCATAATTTTCTTGCATCACTTTAATTTATTTTCCCAATTTTTGCTCTACCTCTCTAATTTGGTTTTTAAATCCTTTTTAAGTACTTCCAGAAATTCTTTTAAAGCCTGAGATCAATTCACATTTTTCTTTGAAGTTTGGGATGCAGCAGTTTTGACTTTGTTGTCTTCTGAATTTGTGTTTTTATCTTTTCTATCATTATAGTAATTTTTTTGTGGTCAGGTTCCTTTTTTGTTGTCTGTTCATTTTTTTTTCAAACTATCTCTTGATTTTAAATTTTATGTTAAAGTTGGGTTTCTTCACCTGGGAGAGGGAGAAACTGAATACAGTTATATCTGTATTCAGAGGTAGTTCCAGGATTCTCTAAAATTTTAGTTCTTCTAACATGATATGATCTAATTAGAGGTGTATTTACTATCTCCTGGGCTGTTCCTTGAGTAACCACAAGCACTCTTTCCTATCCTGGAACTACACCTAGAATCCCTGCTTTCCTGTGGCTACAAGCTCTGAGGTGTTAGTGTTCCTCCTCACTCTGAGAATGCAGCCCAAGATTGTGACTCAAGATCCAAATATGGATGATGCAACAGAGTCCTTCACCTAGTGCCACCAAAGTGACCCCTTTAATCTGCTTCTGACCAGTTATCTGATACTTTTAACTTTTGTGGGCTGAGAATTCCAGCAGCTTCTGAGACACTGCCCTGATTGAAGGCCTCTTGCTGGCCTGACCCAGTGTTGCCTTTGTTGGACTGTGTGCAACAGACCTTTCCTATTGACTTATGCTGTCTTGGGCTGGAAAATTTTACACCCTGTCCTTTTGTGAATTCTGGCATTCTAGAATTTGTTTTAATGCATTATTTAAAAGTTGTTTGGAGGGAAATCTGTGAGAGCTCAGGTGAATTCCTGCTTTTTCTCTGCCATAGGGATTCTGACTCCTTCTAAGCTACATTTCAACAGACTGAAAGCAGATAAAATGGCAGAATTAGTGTTTGTACAATATTTGGTGTGGAAATATGCATATTTCTTTCAGAGTCCAGGAAGATTTCTCCAGAAATAAGAAATATTTAACTTAGCAAGCGAGGTTGTATTGAGGAAAGCAGTCTTCATTTTATATTCCCTGCAGCATATATGCATATCATCAAGAGAGGGTATTCCCTCTCTCCTGTACGAACATATAAATACACATCTTACAGCATTCTACCTTAAGTGTTTTCAGGGGAATAATTTGCAAAGCAATTACTTTCCCTAGTTAATAGTCAATTAACAAGGAGGAGATAATACTACCACCATTATATGGTGGGTAGGTAGGGGAATGTAAAGACAACTAATTAACATTCAACCTTTTAATGTAGAAATTAATCAAACTGGGCAAGAACAGTTTACTTCAGAGATATTTCAGGCTACAAATTCCCCAAATTTCATTTTTCAGCATTGTCAATAAATAATTGAAGTCTGCTGCTTCCCTTTATTCCATTTATCTCTCTTCTTTGATGCCTTCCAACTTTGAAGTGCCATTCCTAATAGAAGAAGAAAGCTATTTATCTGTTTCTTTAATGGCTTCATACATATTTCTGGGCTATTATCACCAACTAGTATTCTAGAGTTTTTAAAGCTAAACTTTTCTCCACAAAGTTCATGCTTCCTTAGGCCGGCTTTTCATCCAAGTCTGTTTGACCTAGTTGTCTTGCCATACAAATTCCATAAAATGATCATAACTCATACTAGGTTACCTTATAATTAGACAAGACAACTAGGTCAAGGGAATTTGTATGTCAAGACAATTTACCTCTATTAATGATAACTGACTTACTTCAAACAGTTTAGTCACTCAGTTATTGTCTTACTGAGATTATAATTCATCCATCAAAAAACAATTTAAGAAATTATGCCTCTATCAGTGTAGTCAAATCATTCCTTACTATACCTTTAGTTCCTTTTTTAAATTGCCTTTAGACAGTATAACCACATCATGTAGAGTATCAAGATTGGAGTCAGATAAACCTAGTTTTAAGACTGGCTTTTTCTTTGTAGCTGTGTGATCTTCATTACATCACTGAAGCCCACTAACCCTATTTCCAAAGTGGGAAATAATTTCTTTTTTCAGCTGCCTCATAGGATATAATGAACATCAAAACCATGTGTGTATATACATATGTATATGTATGTATGCATATATATGTGTGTATATATATATAAGTACTTTGTGACTTAAAGAATGTATTATAGTTGTAAGGAATTTTTGGACCTTCAATATATGGCCTCATTTTATATTTTTATTCTGATATTACTATACAAGCCTAGTACTTCATTCAAATTGTTCTATATACTATTCCTAGAACAGAGTTTGGGGTAGCTAGATGTTGTTATGATGAGAGCACTGGGCTTCATGTCAGGAAGACCCAAGTTTAAATCCGACTACTTACTAATTGTGTGATCTTGGGAAAGTCATTTAACCCTGTTTGCCTTACTTTCTTCATCTGTAAAATGAACTGGAGAAGGAAATGGCAAACCACTCCAGAATCTTTGCTAAGAAAATTCCAAAAGGAGTCAAGAAGAGTCAGACAGGATTCAAAATGACAGAATAACTACTGAAAGAACATACTTTGCCTACTGATTCCATGCAATTGCCCATCCTGATTCTGCCCTTTTGTGATTCTATAATATTTATTTTGTATTTTATTTGCTATTTCTGGGAGTTACCTTTTCATGTATAGGTATCTTATCGTCTCAAGAAGTCTATGAGTTTCATGAGGGAAGGTACCTAGGCTTATATTTTGCTTCTTCTGCAGCCCCACGGAGTACATAATTTTTTTAATATAGAGGGGTAGACCCTAAATAATCTGTTTGTTGATTAGGTAAGTAGATGGATTTCTATAAGAGACCTTTCTTAGTCATTCTTATCTTTATGAAAAATAATATTTATTGGGGATACACTTTTGACTCTTAGTGATAGCCATGTACAGTGGAAAGAATATTGAATCTGGAATCAGGAAACAGAATCAGATCTAAGTGGTACAATGGATAGAGCACTGGATCTGGAGTCGGGAAAACCTGACTTAAAATTTGACCTCAGATTTGAACATATTTGTTAGTTATCTAACTCTGGACAAGTCACTTAACCACTTAACAGTAACTTAACCACTTAATTCTCACAATAGCTTCACCTGTAAAAAAAAAAAAAAAAACAAACCAAAAAACAAACAGACAAAAAAACCTCACAAGGCTGTTGTGAGGATCAAATGAGGTAATAATTATAAAGTGCTGAGTCTGATATCTCTTACATAGTAGACAACTATTCAAAGTCTGAGTCTTTGCTTCTTCAAATGCTTCTTCAAAGCATTTGCTATGTGACCTTAGGGACATCAGATTGGATAGATCAGTAAAGTCAATCTCAAATAGAAATGGGGGTGAGCTAATTTGGTAAAGATTCCTGTGGGCTGCATATTGATTTGGTTTTAAAATGTAATGCTATCTGTGTTTTCTTGTATTTTTATTTAGTTTGTTATATATTTCCCAATTATATTTTAATCTGGTTCAGGTTTCCCTTGGGAGTGTTGCAGGAGCTGTATGTTTGACACCTTTGGACTAGATGTCATCCAAAGTCCTTTCTATCTTGACATCTCTAATCTTACGTGTTTGGATGGTTTTAAAATATTTAAATATTCTTTTCCTTGCCCTATAGAAATGTCATGTAAATTAATATTCAATTCTTCCATCCCATTTTTCACAGAATCTTTAAAAAGACAAATAGGATCTCTAATTTTATATAGGCAGTAACTGAAGCATGGTGAGGAAAGTGACTTCCTCCAAGTCAAATAGAAAGTAGGAGATAGAGACACAATTTGGATACAAATTTTTCTGGTTTAGATATGATTCCCTTTCCACCAAGTCTTGCTTTCTCTCAACTAGACAAATCTTTTTCCTATATAACATCCCCTTTACCCTAATGAAATCTTTCCCTCTATAATATTCTTAGCATGTATGTAGTCATCTAGATTCTCTTTGACCATTTCTGTAAACAATAATTTATTTTTTTAGAAGCAGAACATTTCCTTATTGGGCAACTCTAAATTTTAGACATTTTTTATGGTGATACAAAATTCTTGTAATTTCTACCCATCAGCCCTTTCGTCATGGGACTTTAGATTATTTGAATTGTAGTTATTTTCATTTACATCAACCAATGGTGGGGAACTGAAATTTCCACCAAAGAAGTTAATAAAAGGAATTTTTTTCAAATGGCAAATCATTCTAGGCAAAAAATTTAAAACTTGGGAAATTAAAAAAAAAGTATTACAGTAAAGAGCAAAATTAAGATGGAGGAGTAGAGGTTGAAACCCAAAATTTCCCAACATTCCTCTACAAACAACTTTCAAGTAATACCTCATATCAATTTTTGAAATGGCAGAGTCCTCAGAACATTAGAGGGAGACTTTTTCAGCCTGACAACTCAGGAGGTCTGCAGTCAGGAGGTCTATGAAATATAGTGTGTGAAGGCCCAGAGTGAAACACATCAGCAGCAGTCGGCCTTAGAAGCAGCAAAAGCAGCTTTGGGAGCTCTCAGCACAGAGACAATAAAGAAGTTGGATATTTAGTCAGAAAGAGGATTTTTTCCTGGTACTGAGTATAGTTTGTACTGATTTTTTGGTTTATTAGTCATGTTGGACTCTGATTTTATTTTACTGCAATGGTTCACCATTTCTTTCTACAACTCATTTTACAGATGAGGAAACTGAGGCAGTTAGGATTAAGGGACTTGCCCATAGCTCAGGAATTTAAATGTTTCTGACTTCAGTTATTTTGCCACCTAGTTGCCCCTAAAAGCAAAAATAGACCTAATTAAAATAAACAATCAGGGAAATTACATTTTGCTAAAAACGTACCATGGAACATGAAAAAATAGCAAAAATTTTACAGCACTTCACTGATAAAGTCCTCATTTCTCAGATATGTAGGGAACTGAGTCAAATTTATAAAAATGAATCAATCCTTAATTGATAATGATCAAAGAGTATGAACAGGCAGTTTTTAGAAGAAAAAAATCAAAAGCTATCTATAGCAATATGAAAAAATGTTTTAAATCACTATAGAATGAAAAAGGCAATTTAAAACAATTCTGAGGTATCGCCTCACACCTATAAGAAATGAAAAATTATTGAGAGAATGAGGGATAATCTGTACATTATTGGTGGAATAGTAAACTAGTTTATCATCCCGGAGAATAAGCTGGAACTATGCCCAAAGGGTTATAAAACTGTGCATACCCTTTGATTCATCAGATTACTAGGTATTTATCCCAAAACCATCAAGAAGAAGGAAAAAGTTCTATATAGCAAAAATAGTTATTGCAGTTGTTTTATGCAAAATTTGGAAATTGAAGGGATGTAAACTAGTTAGGGAATAGCTGAACAAGCATGTGATTGTGATGGAGTACTCTTGTGCCATAAGAAATAAAGAGAGCTTGGTTCCAGGAAAACGATTTCTATGAACTGAGGTAAAATGAAATTAAGAACTGGGAGATCATTGTGGTCAGTAGCAACAGCGTTATAATGATAATCAACTATGAAGGATTTTGTTACTCTGATTGATACAATGATCCAAGATTATTCTGAAGGACCCATGTTGCAAAAATGCTACCCATCTACAGAGAGAGAACTGCTGAACTCTCAGTACAAATTGGAGTATAATTCCTTTTTGCTTTCCTTCTTTTCTTTTTTTTTTTTTTTTTGCAATAAGATTACTGTGTAAATATGTATGATTTTTTGGGTGATTTTCAGAGATAAATATATTAATATCATATTGTGTAATTAATATTATATTGTTTTCTTCTCATTGGGTAGGAAAGGGGTGAAAGGGAGGGAAAGAATTTGGAACTCAAAATTAAAAGATAAAAGAATGTTAAAAATAAGTAAATAATAAATTAAGAAAAATAAAAATGACTGTAAACTGATATGAAAGATTCATATATATGTGTGTTGGGATTTATAAGCAAACATATTTTCTCCCTAATTAGTATTTCCTCAGTGAAATTAATACCAACATTAGAGATCAAAAGTATTTTCTATTCCTTTGAAACTCATTGTTACCAGCAGTAGGCAAATTATTACTGTTAAGAATCCATGGATCTTCCAAGCAAAGAACTGGTTTAAGTGCATAGGCAGTTCATTGCAGTCAAGAGAGCATTGGGAGATGGCAGATTGAATTTGAGTCTTGAATTTGTCATTTATTAGTCATGTGACTTTGGAGAAGTCATTTCACTGCTCTGGTCCTCAGTTATCATCCTCTTGGGTTCATATGCATAGATCAGCTGTGAATTAGCTGTGACTTCTAGGGTAGTCAGTAATCACTGGAGCCTCAAAGAAAAAAGGATTCCTAGATTAGGTAATTCTTCCTCCAGGTCTCTCTTATGCAATATCAAGTAAAATTATCCACTGTAACTGAATTTCTTATTTCTTGTTCAGTCCAATTGCAAAACAACCCCAGGGGAGGAATCTTAGAATATGACTCTAATTTGCCATATTCACAGTTGATATTCTTGGAATTTTGAAGCATTTCTAATTTTTTCTGACAAAATGTCAAACATGAAGGGCAATGTATTTCCAATTCTGGATTAACAGTTTAAAAGCACAGGAGTGGTTTAAAAATAATTACCCTTTCCAAGATATTTTAAAGCCACGCACCATCTAGCAGTTGCCAGTTGTATGCAGATAACCATAATTAAAAGTTTGAGATTCTGTCCTTTCCAGCTCTACCTCTATTCCCAAATCTGAGTTTTCTAAAATAGACTTTTCATCCTCAAGTTTAAGTGCATTCTTTTGGTTGACATGTACTTTGGTTGTGTTGGCTTTAGACTGTTCTGTCAAAATGCTTTCATTTTGAAATTGAAATTTATAGTCATTGAAATGTCAGTCATTAACATAAACCATTTATTTTTGCTATGGGTTCTTAATGATTACAGAAGAGTGCACTGAAAAAAAATCTAAATTTTATTATGAATCAACATGTAGATGATTTGTTTTAATCAAAGAATTTTTAACAAGTCCCTTTAAGTATTGTGATTCCTATTTAAAGTATGATTTTACTTACATCCTACTCTTCAGTAGAATATAAACTCGCCGAAGGCATATTCTGTTTCATTTTTGTCTTTGTCTTCTGAGTACTTTGAATTGAGATTTCTTAAACATATTACAAATATTTGTTGAACACTTTTATTTGTATAAAGAGATGTACATCTGGTAGAGTACAGTGTTGTACCTGATGTAAAGAAGGTTTGGGTTCAAATCCTACTTCAGACACTTATTAGTTGTATGATTAACAGCAAGCCACTTAATTTGACTGCCCTTTTTTATATGTAAGATGGAGCCTGTAACATCTAGCTGATAGGCTTGTCATGAAGTTGACATGAGATAATATGTATAAAATACTTTGCAAATTATAGATTGTTCTATAAGTGGTAACTGTTGTGAATCTGTAAATGTACAAGTCTGTGATGCTTTGTATATGATATATAGATATATCACACACACACACACACTTATGTACACACACATACATGGCATGCACACTACACTGGGAAGCATCAAAACCAATGATATAATTCTAAATGAAAATTTGCCATGGGAATTAGCTGCCATCGGATGTCTTTTGAAGCATAACTGAAATTTAGATGTCTCTACAGGAAGGCTGATAAATAATTTATTTCCTTTTTCAGCTGTTACTGCTATCAATTCTTTTTTTTTTTCTTTAGTTAATTCTCTTGAAAAAGCTTTTTTTTCCTTTAAGAACCTGGAAGAATTACCCATCTTTATTCATTCTCATAAATATTTCCTTTTCTATTATCACTTGATTGTTGGAGATGTGTTTAAATAAAAGTTTTCCCTAAAGGTATGATATTTTATCTTTGTTCATAAAATGAAATTATAATCCTTTGTATTTTGAAACCCATTGGTCAGGTCAACAGATTTATGAAATGATGTAGCAAAGATTTTAATAAAGGTCACTTTATTTTGTGACACCAACAAGCTCCCATTGCAAAGATGGAATCTCTCTAACCTTCCTCCCCAACCTCATCATGCATAATATATTGCTCCTCCTCTCTCTCCCAGGCACACACATGCAGGGTAATTTGGGGATGAGTAAAAGAGAAAATGCAATTCTTTAGATTTCCTAGGACACCTTAAAGTACCAGAATCAGGAATGGGCTGGCAGCTCAGAGCTGATCACTAGAACTGATTGTTAAATTCCTAGGCAAACATTTACACATTGGGAATTTGTAGCAGATGCTACAAATCAGTATTTGAGTTATTGTTCTTCTGTAAGAAAGTAATGGGAAAAATGACAATAATGAAGATCAAACTTAAAAGTGTGTTGTGTGTGCAAATTTCATATATACATAGAGAAATATTGTTTATATTATCTGTTATATATATCATGTATGTTTATACACATGTGCGTATTTTGCTGGGGTGCCAATTATTAAATATATATACATATATGTGTGTGTGTATTTTGCTGGGGAGTCAATTATTAAATATTTACTAACATACTCTTGATTTGCATGGAAGTCAAGAGATTTGGATTCTATTCTAGTCTTGCTATCAATGAACTGTGTGACCTTAGGCTGGTCATTTAACATAAATTTATAGACTCTTAGAATTTCAGGGAACCTTACTAGTTTCCTTGTTTAACTTCCTCACTATGGGGCAATATTTTTTATGGCATTACTTTTAGGTACTCACCTAGCCTTTACCTAGGAGCTAGCAGAGGATAATGGAAGAAAGTACTGGCTCTGGAGTTCATTCACTCAGAGCCTGAAGAGGTGCAAAACTGTTAATAGTTTTTTATCCAAAGGAATGAGTCATGTGGGAATGTCAGCAGAACCAAACTAGAATCCACTTGAGTTCATTTCCTCTTCTGAATCACTTTTCTGAAAGCACCAACTTCTTGTTAATGACTACAAGTATAAGGAAGTGTGACTTTCCTTTCTCCATGCTGTTAGCCTAGAGGGAGGAAACAGCCTCCAACATCCAGCCTGTGGGTTATATTTGCTATCAAGACACACTCTTGTGTCTGCCTTCCTCCAACACTGCACAGGGACAATTGTGTCCTACTGTCATAGCAGAGTCATATGTTTGGGGACTTAGAAATAGCAGAAATGTGATCACACAGCATCTCAATAATATTTCAGGATCAATGGGATTCAGGTGCTATAATTCCCATGCCTCAATCAATCAACAAGCATTTATTAGATGCTTACTATATGCAGAAATACAAAAAGTGTTCCTAGGTTCAAACTGTTTATATACTAATGGGGGAGAACATGTGTAAATAAAGGGTACATATATAGAATAGAAGGCATATAACCTGTAGGCTCAAGGATCCTCAAGGAGGGAAATCCTGCAAAAAGTGAGATGAGTTTTGAAGAAAGCCAGGTAATATGACTGATGTTAAACAGGCAAAGTGGGGCAAACATTTTAATTGTAGGGGTCAAGGAATAAGGTGTTACCATTTCCATATGGTATCAAGTCCCTAATGAATTTACTTTTCTGCCTCCATGTAAGGCCAGATTTAGTTTTGTAGCTTCAAATCATATTATTTCCTTACAACCTTCATTTACTCTCATTATTGCCAGAAAGCTAGAGAGAATAATATCTTGGATTTTTTTCCTCTTTATAATTTGCTTGAGGTCTTCATTGTTCTTGAGAGAGGCAGAATATAATGAAAATGTGTATTTTAACTTGTTTTTCTAGAAATTGGCTGATATTTGGATTCATGCTAGTTTGCCTTTTACCTTTTTTCACATGTCTCCAGGTTGATCCCATCTCATTAAAAACCTTTGACCCTGACTGTTCCAGAATTGGGTTCTTATTCTGTGTCCCATAGTGCTGCCTCTATGCCATCTGTCTATCACTTGGTTTTGGCACCAGACATAGGCAACTACAGCCAAAAATCCAGCTCTACTGGCTTTATTCCTTGTTTTCTTGATGAATATAACATGGAAGAATAAGATAAGATGAAAAGACAGGATGTGTCTAAGGATGACTTTGACATACATGGCTTAAGGCTACACTCATTGATATTCAAAATCCCAGAGGGAGCAATGATCACACAACTACTTTAGGTCTATATGTATAACTATATATACATACCCAAAGGGTTTGTGATTTCATCAGTCCAGGGAACTCTAAATGTGGAAATTCCCTTCACTAATGCAATCCATCTGTGATTGAATAGAATAACTCCTAGGGAATTGCTGAAGGCGCTTAGAGGTTAAGTGATTTATCCCAAGTCACATAGCTACTGTAGTGGATATATAAGAGGTTGAAGAAAATCCCAAGTCTACTTGAGTCTAGTAACTTGTCTACTATGTCACCTTGGCTCTTTATGTAAAACTATCTATATCTATATCTATATCTCTTTATGTAAAACTATATCTACATCTTTATGTAAAACTATATCTATCTCTCTCTATATATAGAGAGAGATGTAAAACTACCACATCACCACCACTGCCAACACCACCACCACCTTGTTTTTCATCACTATTATCATTGTCACCATCATCATCTTCATTATCATCATCATCATCATTACATGTACAACTTTACAATGTTTTACAGCAGAGGTGTCAAACTTACAGCCTGATGCCATCATGATCCACAAAACTCTCAAGTGCACCCATAACCAGTTAAAATATAATAGGGAAATGCTTAACAAAATAAATGAAAATACAATATAACAGATAATGTCAACTTGTCTCTTTCTAAGTTAATATGTGGCCCACAGGGATCCATTTTTATTTGAGTTTGATACTACTGATCTACATACTCTTTCTAAGGTCCTTTCAGGGCAGGTACTGGATAGAATGTTAGACCTGGAGTCAGGAAAACTCATCTTTCTGAATTCAAATCTGGCCTCTGATACTGTTGTGTGATATTCAGCATTTAATTGTTTGCCTCAGTTTCTTCATCTGTAAAATGAGTTGGAGAAAGAAATAGTAAACCACTCCATTATCTTTGCTAAGAAAACCCTATATGGGATCATGAAGAGTCAGACATAACTCATCATAATGTAAATATTTGTGAGTGTAACTGAGTTTAAATGTAAAAATTCTATTGTTGTTTTCCTTATTATGCTATTTCACTAAATGCTTGTATGTCAAGCTAATAATAAAACTAATTAAAGACACATCAATGGGGTTCATGAGCCTTGGGCTGTATATGTGTGTATGTATGTGCATGCTTGTGGATATGGACTCACAAAGCAGGGAAGCTTACCTGGAGGCTCATGTGAAGGCAGTGCATGTTGTGGGATGGGGGTGGGAGGACCTATGATCCTGGTACTACATGTAAAAAGAGAAGGTTGAACTTTATTGCCTCTAACATCCGTTCATATTTTAAATACTCTAAATTTTATGATTCTACAATTCTTCCTGGCAGCTGTATGGCACACTGAATAAAGTGCTGGTCTTGGAGTCAGGAGTTCAGATCCTGCCTTAGGCACTTACTAAACTGTGAATTTAGGCAAGTTACTTCTGCTCTCTTAGCTTCAATTTATTGATCTGAAAAATGGAAATAATACTAGAACGTAGCTTCCTTTATTATTATGAGGAACAAATAATATATATAAAATATTTTGTAAACCTTAAAGCCCTATCTAAATGTTAGTTATAATTATTATTATTTTTTCACACAACAGGTAAAAATGCCATGAGCCAAGTTATAGGTAATGTTGGAAAATGTTGGATTTAGTTACCTAAATTTTGTCTTTTTATGGCAGCTATATGTTTTCTGTGTCTTTGTCCTGTGCTGACATATAAATAAGATTACTGGCTACACTTGGTATACGTCCTCTAAACGCATACATTGATATGGTTATACTTTATGACCCACCCATCCTTTCCTTTAGAGCACCTCTCCCTTGATGATTTTGAGGTTACCAGGTCGAGGGGAGATGATGAAAGAATTTACTATGAACTCATCTTTTCTCTTGTACATGGATCTAAGTCTATCCATCAGATGCTAGATAGAAGTAGTCCCTTATTTCTTTGATTTGAAAATATCCTAAACTGTGGCAATTCATATTTAGAGGAAGTAGGCAAAGACTTAGAAGGTATAGTTCTGAGTCAAAGTGAAGTCATTTTAGCAGAGATCAATGGAACACCAACTATTGTTATTTGCTTGTTTTCCCAGGTTATTTTTTTGCTTTGAACTTTATGTTGGTATAAATTCTCCTTACTTAAGAGTGGAGAGGCACTACTTCAGGATTTAAAAAAAAATTAAATTTAATTAAAAAACAAAATAATAAAAAAGGAAAATAGAAAAGGAAAACAAAACAAAACAAAACAGAAAATTGTCATGTTCCCAGAAGGACATCAGGGAGGATTCAAAATATAATAATAAATTACCAATTAAAAAAAGATATATAATAGTAGAAGAAATTATATCCATGAAAATCCATATTTTCTTTACTTCCTTGTGGGTTTTGTCCTCTGCTGAGCATTTTTTTTACTTTATTCTTTTTTTTCCATTTCATTTTTCCCAGGCAGACAATAGTTAAGCAAGGACATATTTATGTATACATATATAGACATATGCACACACACTTTTTCCTTCCTACATATATCTTTACTTTTCCTACTAACTGGGATTTATCTGAAGATAGCTTCTTCCTGACAGGGGAAGAGAGTAAGTCACATCAGTTTTTTTTTCCCCTCAATGTCTCTCATTTGATTTTTAAATTATTTTTTGAGTTCTTTTATTAACTCTCTCTGGGCAGGGAACCATTTCACATTACTCTTTGGTGTAAAAGAAGCTGTTTTTACTTCAGTGTCCTTCTCTGAAGATGAACCCCATCCTCCCTGTTTCTATATATTTCAGTGATGAGGTTCTTCTTTGCCGGTTCATTTTTTAGAATGAGAAGTATTAGTGTAAGCACCTCTAATCATGGGGTGGGGGGATGGTGACTCAAGCTTTCCTTCAACTCTCCCCACTGATCAGGAACCCAAACCAAGAGCTCCTGGCTCCTGCAAGTGACTGCAGCCAGAAGTATCTCTGCCCCACTGCTTTTGAACTCCCAGTGTGTTTGTTCCTTCTTGCCTAGGGCAGTGTTTGCAGCATAGCTGGGCCTACCATTCCAAATCAGCAGACTTCAGACTCCTCAAACAGTCCCAGTGGTTTCTGTTGAGGTTCTAGGCTAATCCAGCTATCCCCAGAACTCCCCACTTGCTTTTTCTGCAGAGCTAGCCTGGAGGTGTTTGCCCTTCATCCAGGTTAATCCCTGGCCTGGGGTCATTTTTTGGGTCTTTTTGGGTTGTGCTAAGAGGACCTGGTTCTGCTCCAAGTCTTCTTGATTCTTCACTAATCAATGTTCATCTTGAAGTGCAAATTTGTTGTTTTTGGGAGAAATCTGGAGAGCTTGAAATTTACTGACCCAGAATTACTTTCCAGAATTCTCCTTGTTTCAAGCTTTTTTATACTTTTTTTCTGAGCTAATTCTATGGTTCTTCAAATTTTTGGTGCTTCCAAGGTGGTGTTATTAAGGGGGGGGGGAGGTATAGTCATAGCTTTCCTGATCTGAGCTCTATTCTTTGCCCTGGAAAAGCCCCTGTTCCCCTGTAGCTGCACATATCAGCATTCCTCTTGGCCCTGGAAATGAGACCTAGAACTTGCTTATGGTAAATAGAATTGTCAATCAATTCCAGTTGCACCCAGTGCCAGCAAATGATCCCCTGCAATCTCTTTCTGACCAGTTGTCTGATCCTCTTAGCATCTCTGAGAGAGCTCCCAAAAGTATTGATGTTGCTGTTCCTCACTATTGGTGCTTGTACTTTGTCCCTCCTCCCTACCTTACTTTCGTGTTATAGATCTCTCTTGTAGACTTCTAAGTGTCTTAGTTTTGTTGACCTTTTGTTGGCTTTGTCATTCCAAAGTCTGATCTGAGACGTTCTTTGTTTGGCGCAGTTTAGCTGGGTCCCAGCCTCCTCCTTCTCCTCTTATTTCTTTCCTTTTCATAGCTTTAATTTGGCAAACAGCTAGTGTTTGGGTAGGCAATAAGAATGGCTCAGACCAATTTTATGTTAAGTAAGGGTAGGTAAGGACATTATTGTGATAAACCATTATCTAATAACTGGAAATTGAGAGGATGTCCACCAATTGTGGAATGGCTGAATAAGTTATGGTATATGGATGAAGTAGAATATTTATTGTTCTATGAGAAATGATGAGCAGGCTGATTCAGAAAAACCTGAAAAGATTTAGATGAACTGATGCTGAGTGAATGAGCAGAACCAAGAGAAAATTGTGCACAATAACAAGATTATATGATAATCAACTGTGATAGATTTAGCTCTTTTCAACAATGAGGTGATTCAAGGCAATTCCAATAAACTTGGAATCAAAAATGCCATCCATATCCAAAAAGAGAACTATGGAGACTGAATGAGGATCAAAGCATAGTATTTTCACCTTTTTATTGTTGTTTGTTGGCTTGTTATTTTTTTCTTTCTCATGTTTTTCCCTTTTGATCTGATTATTCTTGCACAGCCTGATAAATATGAAAATATGTTTTAAAGAATTACACATATTTAAGCTAAAAAATTTTAAATTAAATAAAATATTCCTTATTCCAACTAGATATTTGTGTGAGGTCTGATTTTGTTTACATAAATCAACCTTAAAGAACATATCACAATAGAATGAATGCAAAAGATAAGAGAACCTAGCTGTCTTCTATTACGTCATTCAAAATATTTCTAAAATATTTGAAACAATGTCTATTCTCTTACTAAATTTTCTTTATTTTGGAAAACAGTTATTTCATTAAAATGTTATTTATGTTATCATGTAATGGGTTTTTTATTGTTATTTTAAACAACTTAATACATTTATAAAACTTATCATTTTAAATTTATAAATTGAATTTAAAATGATAAGTTTTATAAACATATTAAGTCATGGTAATAAATAATAGGCATAGCCCACATAAACAAAAGTTCTTTAGGATCCTCAATAATTCTGAAGAGTGTAAAGAAGTTTTGAAAATAAAAATTTGGGAACTATTGCCCTTCATTATATTATACTATATTCACCACATCAAAATGATAGTAGTCCTCTGGAGATCTTGCATAAGAAACAGTTTTGATTGGCCCCAAATTTCTTCTACTAGATGTATTTTTATGCTATTTTTTATTTAAAAAATTATAACTCTGCTATAACTGTGAAATACAATCCCTAACACTTACTGAGACTGATCTTTCTATTCCCACTTTGATACCCTGCTTTGTTGTACCATGTTTAAGAATGGTGATAATCACCAAATAAGACCTTCAAGTGTATATTCAATGTATTCTTGGTATAGATGGATGATGAAGACAACAGTGTTACAGACTTGGTATGACCTATATGAAGATGAAGTTAAGTTTTTTCCTTGTATAATAACTTCACAGTCTTTCACAGACTCATAAAGTCAACATTTCAAGACAGTACTAACCCTTCATTTTACTGATGATGATGAGGCTAAAGCAAAGTTAGTTACTTGGCCATAGTTCTTGAGGTAGGCTAAATTGTCGGGCTGGTAGTTGAATACTGAGTTCTATGACTCTCAATCCAACATTCTTTTTCTTGCATTTTATATATATATATATATATTTAACATAATCAGTCTCAATAAGAATAGCTCTACTAAATGTATCCCAATAGTTCTGGTATTAAGGGAGGATACTATGGGCTTGATGTTTTGGGGGTTGTAGTTGGATGCTAAAACACAAGCAATACATCCAGCAGTACCAGTAGTAGATGATGACTTTCATTAAGGCCCATTCCAATTTTTAAAAAATAAAGTTATTTTCATTAAAAAAATTCTTTGTTTTAACCATAGTGGATTTATTATTGTTATTTTAAAATAAGTTAATTTAAAAAATCATCAGTTTTACTTTACAAGGAGTAAATATTGATAAGTATAACCACCATAAATTAAAGCTATTTGGAGTCCTCAATAATTTTTAAAAATATAAAGAGTTCTTTAGCCTAAAATGTTTGAGAACAATTGTCCATCACTTTTATACTATCTTGACCAAAACAGAGATGAAGAATTTAGAGAAGAGAGGGTTTTGTTTGGCCCCAAACTTCTCTTATTGAACTTGCCTTTGTACTATTTATTTGTTAAAAGCAGAAAAGTAAGGAGTTATGCTGTACCAAGACTATGGCACTATTTCTTTCAGAAGTTGGTTGGTCTCAGTTAATTAAAGGCATTTGGCTCATTGATCACTCAAAATTTCTGTGATCTTGTGACTCTAACCTTCAGGAATATTGGTCATGGGTGGATAGAGCTCTTGATCCAGAATTCAAATCGTAACTATTTGCCATCCCTAGGCAAATCAGTGAACCTCTATCTACTTCAGTTCCTTCGTCTATAAAATGGGAATGATAATAGAACCTACCTCCCAGAGTTATTGCAAAGCTAAAATGAGATAATATGTAAAGGGCTTGCAAACACTATGACATTATTGAATGTCATTGTTATTATTATAGTTATTATCATAACATAATTATAGCCACAAAATTATATATTATATCATTATAATTACAAGGCTATTATATCTCCATGTAATCATAATTAAAGACTTACGATCTCTGATCAATTCAATGACTAGTCATGATTCCAGAGGACAAAAGATGAAGAATGGTACTCATCTGCTGATAGAGAAGTTATTGAACAACATGCAATATAAAACACATATTTCTATATGATCTCTATGAGAACTTTCTTTTTGCAATGTATATTTGTTACAAAGATTTTTAAAATAATGGGGAGAGGTGAGAGGGGAAAATGCTTACTAACTGAAAAAATTTGTAGCCTCTCCTCCTAGTCACCCTGTATATAAGTAGAAGAAATAGAAAAAATAAAAACGTTGTTGTCCAGGAAGTGTGGCTGCTTTGATGCAATCTGAATCATCAGTAGGCTGTTTGTTTTGACTAGAATTAAATTATACTTGGAGTCGTTTGTACATGAAGAGTTTGTTCTCAGTTGTGGGGGGGAGTGTGCATCTCTATGCTGAGTTTCACATTGGCTGTCAGTCGACTGAGGAATGTCTTTGAAGTCTATTTTCTTTTCCTTTTCCCCTCAGAAGCAGGCTCTTTTCTTCTTTGGTGTGTGTGTTTGTGTTCTCTGTGACTATGTTTTAGTTTTCTCTTCCTCATTTTATAGAAACTGTACTCACTGGAGTTATGGATCTTATCCGACCAGAAGCCAGTGGTTAGGGGAAGCTGTATTGATTCTTGAGAGTGGAAGGAAACATGACCTTGTTGAGACATCAATTTCACTTGGAGAAATGCACCAAGAAAGCTGTATTGGTATTTGGATATTTCAGCATAAGTCTTTTGCTATAAACAGAGAAACTTTGGTATTTATTACAAAGGCTAAGTACTATATATTACTTTCTAGCTGTGTGACCTTGTGAAACTCATATATCATTTGAGACCCAACTTATTCACCTATAAAATAGAGTTGTATAATACATTTCCTACCTAGCCAAACATGGTTATTGTGAAGATGAAATTAGATGATTGATATGAAAATTATTTGTAAACTATAAAGCTATGACAATATAGGAAAAAAATTTTTAAAGTCTGCTTTTTACGCCAAATCAATCACCAAATAACAAGCATTTAAGTACTTACTATGTACCAGAAACTTTGCATAAGAGCTAGGAACTCAGAGAAAAAGCAAAAACAGTCTTTACCCTTAAGGAGCTTACTTTCTCTGAAAATGGTAATACATAAGTACATAGAACATGCATGAAGAATGGATGAAATATAACTTTGGAGCAGGATTTCTTTTTTTTTTAAATTAATAATAGCTTTTTATTTTAAAAATACATGCAATAATAGTTTTCAACATTCACCTTTGCAAAACCTTTTGTTCCAATTTTTTCTCCCTTTCTTCCCCCCACTCCCCTCTTCTAGACATCAAGTAATACAATACAGGCTAAGCATATGCAATTCTTCTAAACATATTCCCACATTTATAGTGCTGCACAAGAAAAATCAGATCATGATGGATGTGGCTCTCTTCAACAATGAGATGATTCAGACCAGTTCCAATGATCTTGTGATAAAGAGAGACATTTACACTCAGAGAGAGGACTGTGAGAACTGAAGGTAGTTCACAACATAGCATTTTCACTCTTTTTGTTGTTGTTTGCTTGCATTTTATTTTCTTTCTCATTTTTTCAGTTTGACTTGATTTTTCTTGTGCAGCAAGATAATTGTATAAATATGTATGCATATATTGGATTTAACATATATTTCTACCATGTTTAACATATTTTGGACTACTTGCCATCTAGGGGAGGGGATAGGGGAAGGAAGGAAATTGGAATACAAGGTTTTACAAGGATTAATGTTGAAGAATTATCCATGCATATGTTTTGAAAAATAAAAAGCTTTAATAAAAAAAAGAAAAATCAGATCAAAAAGGAAAAAAAAAGAAAAAAAAACAAGCAAACAATAAAAACGATGAAAATACTGTTGTGATCCATATTCAGTCCCCATAGTCCTCTTTCTGGAGAACAGGATTTCTGAAACTTGAATCCATGAGTTGGAAACAAAAGCTGATAAATGTATTTCAGTGTAATTGGTTTTCTTCATAATGTATGTATATTTTGTTTTACAAAATATACAAAATTGTATATTTTATTTTATTTACTTAAAAACAGTATTCTGAGAAGGGATCTATGGATTCCATTAGACTATCATGAAACAAAAAGATTAAGAACCCTTACCTTAAAGGTTACAATTGTAATAAGTGGAAGGAACTGCACTTTGATTTTGAAATTACTGCCCTGCCCCCAGAATATCATTGTGATTGTTACTCAGTGGACCTTAGAGACCAGCACTCTCATTTTTCAGTCCTTACCTTTTCTTCCCTCTCTGATCTTTAGCTATGTTTTCAAAGGAAACCTCCTTTCCCCACTTCTATTCCTGAATGAAGACCAATGTCCAATTCATAAAATCTCAAGGTTTATTCTCTTATCATAAATCTGAGCTATTCAGTTTATCACATTGAAGAAAGTGAATGATGTATTTCCCCCTTGGATATGCTATTTGCTGTGAGTGGATTTTCTAGCACTGAGCCAACTACAGAGTAGTTGTCAATAAAAGATGAAAGAAGGGGAAAATCTTTCATTGGTTCTTTTTAATCATCAGTGTTTCCTAGTTTAACTAATGTTTCCCTGATGCTTCTATTAGAACAAGTCCTATGATAACTTTTAATTTTTTTTTTCTTTTTGCAGAGGCAATTGAGGTTAAGTGACTTGCCCAGGGTCACACAGCTAGGGAATGTTAAGTGTCTGAGAACAAATTTGAACTCAGGTCCTCCTGACTTTAGGGCTGGTGCTCTATCCACTGCACCACCTAGCTGCCCCAACTTTTAATTTTTTAATCCTAATTTAATTCCTATGGAAAAACAGTTCTATGTTTTTCTGACTTGGAAGAAAAAATCTTGACTTTATTAATGGTCCATTAGAGAAAACCAGTCTGAGATTCAGTTCTTAGGAATTTCTCTGAAGTTAACTATTCTTTAGATTGACATCAACTTTACTTCAGCAATCATTTTCTAAATCTCAGAAATTATCTTAGCCCATGTACTTAGAGAGACAACTCTTTGGGGTGTGAATTGGAAAGCCTTTTCAATGAAGCTCTTAGGTGGCTTTGGGAAATGAAGAACAATAAAAGGTTTGGGGATTCTGGATAATATCATCCTCAAGGTTAAAAAGAAGCCACATAGTTTAATTAGCACAATCAAACCATGATAATCTTATTTGTAAGCTTGATTAAGTCTATTTAAACATTAGAATAATCACCTATCAATAAGAAATGTGTAAGGATTTTTTGAATATGTGGGTTTTTTTTGCCTGAAAAATCACAGTCTCTGAAGAATTCAAAGTTTTATTCAGAGATCAGTGGAAAGGTACATGGTGGGTATAATCAGCCTTTACTATATAATAAGAATGGAATTATAAAGAAGAAGTGAAGTAAAGGATGTCATTACACAAATAAATGAGTGGAAAATAATGTGTCATGTGGTGAGAACAAGGGATAACCCATGCATAATTCAGGTGTTCCTCTAATATGTGGAGAGAATGAGAGAGGGCCTGGGATATTGGATGAATCCATTTTTTGTGATTTTATGATCAAATGAGATTTTATAAATACATATGCATATATACCCATATAAATAAGCATATAGTAATTGCTTAACAATTGCTTTTTTCCCCTTTTTCCTTATATGAAAATAAAGGTAAGAATAGCCAGGATGGATAGGTATGAATGGATTGTAACCTGAATATGAAGAACATATATCTATTTGAATATCCTCATGGCCCAATGCAATGTAGGCACTCAATAAATGTTCTTTGAATTGAATCAAGTGTATGTGTATGTACAGAGCTATATGTTTATAACTGGAAATATACACACAAGGATTTGTCAAATTGATGCAATATCTTCTGAGGTTCTTTCTTTCTAACCCTGAGATTCTGTAATTGTGTTATATGAGTAATTAGAAATTGATTTTAAGCATATGAAATCAAGAAATGGATACTTGTGGAAGAAGTTAGTATGGGAAAGACACTATTCTAAGTAACCTAGGGATAAATTTCAAAAAAAAAATCAGAGGAGGAAATGAACAAAATCATCAATAGTATTGACAAGAAATCAAGAAGACATCAGTGGCAACGAAGACATGTCTTCTTTCTTATCTTTATAAAATCCTTATAGGAATGGTCCAGGAATATAAGTAGGGTATCCTTAATGAAAATATGAGAATGGAATAGACAAGATTGTAAATTCTGTATCATACATCTTAGTTATATAATTAACTAAGAAAGATAAGAGAGTAAGAACATTTTGTACTATTATTTATTACTAAAAAGAGATTGTAGAATAAAGCACAGTGTTAAAATTTCTGTTCTAAAAAGGCATCTGCCATATAGTGGTAAAGTTAATTTAAGATTCCTTGATAGATTGTGCAAGAGCTCTTGTTACAATCACAGAAATGACTTTAATGCTCTCAATATCAGTAAGAATCAAGGCATAACATAGGTAGATATATGCTTGTCAAAGTTTTAACCCTTAATAATCTCCATTGGCATAAAAGACAAAAGGAAGAGGATTTTTCTCCAAATGGCACTCTTTGCGCTGATTGCATCAAACTCTCAAAGATAACAAAATTTTTTGTTAAAGAGATCCATGGCCATTCATCCTTGAAATCCACATGGAACAAACAAGCAAGCATATATATGTATTAAGAATGCTTATTACCTAAATTATGTCTAGTTGGATGGGAAATCAATGGAATAAGTTCATTGGGATAGCTCCATTGGACAGGGCTCCATGGTCACTAAAATTAGAAATGAATTGGGGAAGGAGAGTAGACTGGATTTTATTGGGAAATTGGGCTGCTTTTAATGATTAAAAGCTGCCCTCTGGCCCCCAAACTCATTTTTTCGAGACTTGTAGGCAGAGAATGTTTGATTTTTGTCCTTGTACCTTAGAGGCTTAATAACTTATCAAGTGCCTAATAAATGCTTGTTGAATTTAAATGAATTGACTACATAAAGGTAGAAGCATGTTTTCTGTCTCTCTACAGAGAAGTGGTGCACTATGGTTCCAGAATGAGCATACACTTTCAGATGAGGCCAGCACTGATAAATTGTTTGGTTTTATTTTATTTCATATGAAAAGATTTTCCATTTGTGTGTGTGTGTGTGTGTGTGTGTGTGTATTGTATATACAAGTGTGTGGATTTGTAAAGAGAAATGTTACTAGAAAGTAAAAATGAACTATGAAAAAGAAAAGAACATCAAAAAGATGTTTCAAAAATAAAAGAGAATACACAGAGGATGGATCTGATTTTAAATGGAGGTGAGCCAGCCAAGCAGAGAAAAAAAACAAATGGATATCTAGTGCTCCACCAGTATCCACAAGATATTAAAAAGACTGAGAGAAAATCTACAATTTATTGAGTAGATTTCATATGGAAAATTTATGAAAAGATGCAGATGAGAATAATACTAGAAGAGAATAGTTGTGTTCTATACCAGTATAGGAAATAGCCATTCCCAATGGATCTTGGGTCCAAAGAGGTTTATGGACAAAATGAAAAAAATGCATTAATAAATCTCACTTTCTCTTATTTTTGTGAGAGGAGATGATGAGGTGATTTGATTTGTGACTTCATTAATATGAGAACTCCAAATATGCTCTTCTACTAACAAATATTAGCAATTCTTTAAGGTAGAGACTGTTGGCTATAGACTAAGTGACTTGCCCGTTGGCAAAGTAATTATAATATAAAAATGTAGATAAAGTGATTTATAATCCTGAAATTTCTATATGAAAACAAATGAATATTATTGTTTGTTAGAATGGTTAGAATTAGAATAGTGAGGAGGTAGTATCCAAGAGAAGAGGGTGATCGATACTGACAAATTATGAAGAAAGGACAAGAAGTTTCAGCACTAAAAAAAGAACATTGGATTTGGCAATTAAAAGATCACTGGACATATGCCAATTGAAAAAGCTGGAAACCAGATTGCAAAAGGTTTAAAGACAATGAGAGGAATGGAAATAGAGGCAGTAGGATAAAGAGCCCTTTCAAGGAATTAGCATGATGGGGAGGGGAGAGAGAGAAGATAATAACTACTGTGTTTGGTAGGATCAAGTGAAGGTTTTTGAGGATAAGAGTGATTTGGTAATATTTGGAGGCAGCAGAAAAATAACTATTTTATATTTAGAGATCTAAGATAGAAAGGGGAGGGATGGATGGGATGGAGCCAAAATGATGAAGAGAAGGCAGGGACTCATCTAGGTTCTCCTCAAAACTCCTCCAAAGACCTTTAAATAATGCCCTAAAAATTCTGGAGTAGCAGAACCCACAAAAGGATGGGGTGAAACATTTTTCATCCCAGGACAACTTAAACATTCAGTAAGAAAAATCTTTCACTTCAGGGAGAGAGTAAAGCAGAGTCCAGAGTAGTTTGCACTAGCACAGGTTGGGTCTGAGCAAACCAGGAACTTGGGAGCAACTGAATAAGCAGTGCTGGTGTCTGCTTCTGGAGCTCTCAACTAGTAGAAGGATTGAACAGCTGGTCAGAAGGAGAATATAGGGATATCTTTGCTGGCACTAAGGGTATGACTCTTTTGCTTTGTCGATACTTGGGTATGGGTCACAGTTTTGGGTGGCAGTCTCAGGACAAGAAGGAGTACCAGTACAACAGAATTTGTGGCTAGAGTGGAGCAGAAGCCCTCATCACAATTCCAGAAGGGTGCTTTTGGTTAATCCCAGACCAGAGCACAGTTCAGGAGAGTTATAAATACACCTCTTGTTAGATCATGCCATTTTGAAAAAAACAACACCTTTCAGGTACGTAGAAACATCTGTGAAAACATCAGCACAAAAATCATGCAGGTTAGGACAGTGTACTCTTTATTCTAGAAGCAGAGCCCTACTTTAGCAAAAAGTTAAAAGTCAAAAAGCAAGCTGGAAACAAAAAATTCTGGCTATGGAAAGTTACTATGATGACACATTGAGGAGAAAATTAAGTCAAAACTCCTATACCCAAAGCCTCAAAGAAAAATCTTAGGTCATAAAAGAATTAAATATCTTATGGGAAAAACAACTCCTCTGGAAAATAGATCTGAGAGAGAAATTTTTTTAAATTGTTGGACTTCCTGAAAGCCATAATCATAAAAAGAGCCTAGATACCATCTTTCAAGAAATTATCAAGGAAAACTGCCTGATATTTCAAAATGAGGGTAAAATAGAAATTTAAGGAATTTAACAATCATCTCCTGAAAAAGATCTCCAAATGAAAACTCCCAGGAATATTATAATCAAATTCCAGAGCTCCTAGGTCAGGGAGAAAATATTGAAGCAATGAGATAGAAATAATTCCCTCCAGGATAACCCAAGTTTCTTCTACATTAAAGGGTTGGGGTGCTTGGAATATGATATTTCAGAGGTCAAAGGAGCTAAGATTTCAACCAAGAATCACTGTACACAACAAAACTGAATATGATCCTTCAGGGGAAAAAGAAAAGGATATTCAATGAAATAGAAGACTTTTAAATATTCCTGATAAAAAGGCCAGAGCTAAATAAAAATATCTGACTTCCAAATACAAGACTCAAGAGAAGCATAAAAAGGTAAACAGAAAAGAGAAATAATAAGGGAGTCAATAAGGGATAAATGCTAAAAAAAATATGAACAGTCAGTTTTCAGATTAAGTAATCAAAGCTATCTGTAGCCATATGAAAAATGCTCTAAATTACTATTGATTGGAGAAATGTAAATTAAAACAATGCTGAAGTACTAACTCATATCAATTAGATTGAGTAATAGAACAGAAAAGGAGAATGACAAATGTTGTAGGGTACATGGGGAAATTGAGACACTAATACACTGTAAATGGAGTTATGAACTGATTCAACCATTATGTAGAGCAATTTGGAATTGTGCCCAAATATTTATAGCAACTCTTCTGGTGGCAATGAATTGTAAATTGAGAAGATACTTATCAATTGGAGAATGGCTGAATAATTTGTGGTACATGACTGTGTTGTAATACTATTGTGATGTAAGAAATAATGTGCTAGATGCTCTCAGAAAAACCTCCAGTGATTTACGTGTACTAATACAAAGTGAACATTGTGCACAGAAATAGCAATATTGTTAGATGATCAACTATGAATCACTCATCTAATCTCAGCAGTCCAATGATGTAAGACAACTCTGAAGGACCTATGATGAAAAATGCTATGCATCTCCAGAGAAAGAACTGATGGAAGCAACTGATGCACACAGATTGAAGCAGTTTTTTTAAACTTTATTTTTTTGTTTCCTTTTACAACATGACTAATATGGAAATATGTTTTGCATCACTACACATGTATAACCTAGATCAAATTACCTTCCTTCTTAATGAGGGAAGAAGAGAAAGAATTTGGAACTCAATTAAAAAAATGAATGTTGAGAATTGGTTTTACATATTATTGGGGAAAGAAATACTAAACCAAAAAAAGAGAAAGAGTAAGGATAATAGACAATGTTGATAAAATGATTTATAACCTTTAAATTTTGATATGAAAATAAATGAATTATTTTATTCATTAGAATGAAAATGTCAAGAAATGTAGAAAAGAGACAATATTTAGGAAAAAGATAGGAGCAATTTGCTAGAGAAATCAGGAAGGCATGCAATCAAAGTTTGAGTTATTAGATTACATTTCTCTTCCACAAGGATATTAGGAAAAGCTTTGTCAAATTCTTAAACTGAATTCAGGTAGAGTTTGAGCATAATATTCACTTTCTAAGTTCTGACCATTGCTTTGATAATATACAATTTTTCCATGAAGCAAGCTCACAGATCTATCCAAAGAATCCATTCTTTGCCGTTTCTTTGATTTTTTGAAAATGGGGACAATTTTTGCCTTCTTTGGTCTTGCACACCTTTCCTGTTTTCCCTTGCTTTTCAAGATTACTGATAACTATATAATAATCCCTTCTCCCAGTACTATAGAATATAATTCATCTCAACTCAGTGACCTGACTTTATTGCAGATAGCTACATTCAGCCTATTTCTTCCCTTGGATTTCAACTCACTTTTAAACCATCTTTATTTTATATTTCCCAATTCAAAGATCATTCCCTTCAGTAGACAAAATAGAAGCAAAATGAGAGTTGAGTAGTTCTACCTTCTCTCAATTGTCTGCTAGCAGCCCATCTATGCTTTCATCATCCACACATCTTTTAGCAGGAATCCTATTTCTTCTCTGCTCTCAGAATAGAAACAGTTTTTTCCTTGCCTTTCATTCTAAGCATTAGCTGACAATGTTAAGAAAAATGTTATTAGAAGGACTTATGATCTCATATTCCTGATCTCAAAGTCACCATTAAAATAACTTGTTTCCTTCATTGGCTTACTGTACAATAAAGGTATTATAACTATCAAGTCATGGATGCAAAACAAGACAAATATCTACAAACACCTCACATATAAGTTGAACATATGGTTAAAGGAGATGAAAGCAAAAATACTCTGACATTACTGTCACAATGCCTCTCTAAGTTTCCAGCTCCTTTAAGGCAAATCACTTGATCTCATGTCAAATAACACAGTCCATACCATCCAATGAATCTCCTACAATTTATAAAAACATGGGCACCAAGACCAGTTTCAACCATTACATATAGAGGTGTCACACAGTGCCTTGAATTTATAAATGTACTCAAAAATTGGAAAATTTTAAAGAAAATAATTAAAAATACAACATAAATAAGATTTATTTGTGTTTTTTAAGTCAGCAGGAAAAGTATTTCTATTTGAATTTGACTCTATTGTACTTCCAATTAAGAGAGGAAGTAAGTAATTGAATAAATATGCATTTATATAGTGCTTACAATGTGTCAGGTACTATTAAATCCATTTTTTAAAATATTATCTCTTGACCCTCACAAAAACTCACTTTTAAACCATCTTTATTCTATATTTCCAAATTCAAAGATCATTCTCCTCAGTAGATAATATAGAAGCAAAATGTGAGGTAGTTGTTATTATCTCCATTTTATAATAAGGAAACTAAGGCAAATGTTACAAAAAGTGCCCAAATTCCCATCGCTCAAGTGTCAGAGGGCAGATTTGAACTCATGACTCTAAGACAAGTGCTCTGTATACTGTACCCCCAGCTGTTTCTGACAATTGTCCACTTTCTGGTGTCTAAACTATTCCTTGAAGATTTGTAATCAGTTACTTCTCTCTTCAATTATTCCTGTAACTATCAGGTTAGAACGTTGTGGACAGAGACATACACTGAATGTCTCCTCACTCTTAGACCCATAGCATCTCAAACTCATGACATCTAAAACATTTTAACACAAATGTTCATTCACCTTCCATTTAAAATTGGCTATGAATCAAATTCAAAATTAAGTGGTGTGAGATCTTGTTTAATCTTGGGCTCCAACCAAATGTTTCAAATTATTGAAATACCACAAATGTCTCAATCAGCAATGCTTCATTTCTCCATTCTTTTGGAAGTGTTGTCCATATAAGTTGGAAAATGCTGTCTTGGGGAAAGGGACTCACATGTGCAAAAATGTTTGTAGCAGTCCTTTTTTGTAGTGACAAGAAACTGGAAATTGAGTGCATGTCCATCAGTTGGAGAATGGCTGAATAAGTTATGGTATATGAATATTATGGAATATTATTGTTCTATAAGAAAAGATCAGCAAGATGATTCCAGAGATGCCTGGAGAGACTTACATGAACTGATGCTAAGTGAAATGAGCAGAACCAGGAGATTGTTGTAAACGACAACAACATTATATGATGATCAATTCTGATGGATGTGGTTCTTTCCAACAATGAGATGATTGAGGCCAGTTTTAATGATCTTGTGATGAAGAGAACCATTCTCAGAGAAAAGTCTGTGGGAACTAAGGGTAGATCACAATATAGCATTTTAACTCTTTTTGTTGTGGTTTGCTTGAATTTTATTTACTTTTTCATTTTTTTCCTTTTTAATCTGATTCTTCTTGTGCAGCAAGATAATTGTATAAATACATATGCCTATATTAGATTTAACATATATATTTTTACCATGTTTAACATATATTAGATTACTTGTCATTTAGGGGAGGGGAAGGGGAAAAGGGAGACAGAAATTGGAAGTAATTAATTAATCAAAAGTGTTTCAACGGTCAATGTTGAAAAATTATCCTTGCATGTTTTTTTTTAAATAACTTCAATAAAGAAAAAAAAAACTAGTTGTAAAGGGATTGGTTTTATTATACATTAAATGTGGAAACTGGCTTTCTTCTACTTGTTCTCCAGTAAAAATTTGCATGTATTCTTGATATTTTTTAAAGGTAAAAAATAAAATAAAAATCCAATTACAAAAAAGTAACTAAAATTTGGATTGTGATGGGAGTCCTTATGACTTCAGTTTGGAATATATGTCGTCTATCACTGTGGAAGGTCAGGTGAATTATACTTTAAGAAATAAATATGCTTAAAGAATCAGATCTGGAATAGTTAAATTGTCTGCTTCTATAGATCTAGGGGAGTTTGTGAAGTGTGATAAACTACTTATTTGAAACTATGGATTTTTTCTTGTTGGTGAAAAGCTTAACTTTAATGCCTCAGTTATGAATCCCTGAAGGGGAGGACTAATCTTTAGCTGGATTCCAGATATTTCATAGCAATTTTCACTCCATCAAAAACAAACCATTAAACTTTTTTTTTGCATTCAAATAGCAAACTGTTCCAGAGCCTTTTGTCTTATGTGAAACACAATCAGGATTGTTTATTTATAAAGGATTCAATATTCAATAACATCCAAAGCCACTTTGGTGGTTTTTCTTTCTGTAAATAATTTTAGCTAAGGGAAAAAAAACCCAAAAAACCAAAAAAACCCAGTTCCGTTGTGTAGAAAAGTAAGGTATTTTAGGATTTGTTTATGTTATGCTAATGTCCTGGGGTGAAATATATTTTCCAGCAAAGAACAAAAAAAATAGATTCATAAAAATGTAATTTCAGAACAGCTTTTAGGATTCAAAATTTTATATACTTTTTTTCTCATATGTTGGCAACAGGCTCAGAAGAATTTGTTCTTTGTTTTTTAATTTTGGAAAGTGTAGCTGAGTATCTTCAAAATTCTCTGGTCCTATTATCTCCTGCCACAAACAATAGTAAATAGCATTGAGAAGACTTTATGAAGACCGCCATGTTAGGCGCCATGGGTAGATAATAGAGTAGTAATAAATGTGATCTTTTATCAACAGTGTCAAAACAAGAATGAAGCCTGGAGATAATTTAATAAAAAATCTCATTTCACAAATGATTAAAAAGAACTGGGTGGAAATTGTGTAACTATGATCTGTTATTATTATGACCATTTTGTGGAAACTGAGGTCAGAGAGGGAAAATGACCTGCCTAGGACTTAAGGAACATGCTTCCTACAGACTTCTCAGATGGAACTATACACACAATGTGGACGCTTCTTTAATGGCATCTTAACCAGTTCTTTCTTCCTAGGATGACAGAGCTGGACAAGTTTTTAGAGATCATATAGTTGAAGTTTCTCATTTGATAGAAATAGAGGTATTAGATCACTTGCCTGAGGACATGCAAGACTAAACTGGACACAAGATTCAACCTCTATAAAATACTGCCTCCTTAGATAATCTACAATGCAGTTTCTTGTGAAAGGGATGAAAGCATTAAGCAGCATGTAGCTCATTGTTTGTTAGTGATTCATTCATCTTCCATTGGACCAGACTTTGAAGCTTCTGCCACAGGCAGGCCCTCAGGAAAAGGAAGAAGGAAGATCTGAGGAGAAAACTTATATAATCAGCAGTGAAGAAACTGGACATCATTGGCTGATTATCCCTGGTGGCTCCTCATCTAGATTCTATCCTGCTTGTTTACACACACACACACACACACACACACACACACACACACACACACACA
>JAJPUD010000155.1:52742-110192 GCA_023553655.1 Myrmecobius fasciatus | reverse complement strand
CACACACACACACACACACACACACACACACACACACACACACACACTTTCCTGGATACCTGTCCAAATCAAGATGCTATGGGAAGGTTTGGAGAACTTATACAGAAGGAATAGAATCTAAGTCTGCCTCCAAGAGCCTCTTTTCCTGAGTGAGTTCCCTTGCTGGGAGGCCCTTTCCCACTCTCCCTGCCATTGCCATCAGCCTGTCTCCTGTCATTATAAAATAATGGTGGCTAGTTTTCATGATCAATACTGGCTTATCAATTCTGAATCCCTTCCCTAAATGCATCAAAGTTCATCTCTATAATTGTGGAATTGCTCTGCAAATAAAAATCTTCACTGTAATTCGTTTATTCCATTTCTTCTCTTCTTTTCTTCTATCTCATACCCTTTCTATGTTGAAGTAATTAATTAATCAAAAGTATATATGAGGGGCAGCTAGTTGGTGTAGTGGATAGAGTGCTGTCCCTGAAGTCAGGAGGACCTGAGTTCAAATGTGGCCTCAGACACTTTACTTCCTAGCTGTGTGACCCTGGGCAAGTCACTTAATCCCAATTGTCTCAGCAAAAAAAGTACATATGCAATGCCTGCTGCATAGGTACTATGCTACACATTGGGGATAAAGAGACAAAAATGAAACAATTGCTGTTCTCAGGTAATGAGGCCTGACTCTCATAATGATGGAATAGTAAGAGACAGCCAAGCAGATTTAAGGATGGGATCATAGGTGAGTCAGGAGAGGATGTTGACTCCCATCTTCTCATTTTGCAGGTGAGGAAAGTGGGACACAGAGAGCTTACATGATTTGTCCAAGGTCATAGAGATTGCACATGGGATGGATGGATGGATGGATGAATGAATGAAAATGTATTTAAGTGTTTCCTATGAGCTAGGCAATGTTCTGAGCATTGGAGATCGACACACCAAAACCAAAGCAGTTTCTGCCTGCATTCTGTAGATTAGTCTGAGTGTTCTGATTGAATTTCCTCAAATCAGCATTCTATACTGTCCGTATAGCCCTTTTATTAAATTGGGACTTTTATTAGGTGGTTGTCTCCACAGCACAGACTACAGAATGCCAAATGAATTAGGAGCACTATCCAAGTCTTATTTGTTACTTATCTAGTCTAAATACTCTTCAGAATAGATTTCAAAAATTGTTAGTAGATAATGATTTTCATTTTGCTTTGAGTGTTTCCACTCTCCTCATCCTTTCCTTAATTGTTCATTCAGTCATTCATTCACACCATGTGGTCAGCTAAAAGAGTCACTCCATGTCCTTGGGTCTTATTTCCTCATCTGAAAAAAGAGGGATTTAGTCTAGATGACTTTTGAGATACCTTCCAGATGTACGTTTCTATGATTACCTAAGTAAGGCTCAGGAAACATGTTCAACATCTTTATACCTGTACAGGGGAGTATAGGTGGCAGTACCCTGACCAGAATTAGTCTACTTAATAAAAGTAAATAATATTTATTTTTCTCTTTACATATATTACTGTATATAAGCCTTAAAACAACCATGATGATGGAGGGATGGATGGGAGGAAGAGTACTATATAGGTATTGATATCCCCATTTTATAGATGAGGGCTACCCATGTTCCCTGACTTCAAACCTAGTTTTCTTCCTACAGTGCCATACTGCCTTCCCCAAAAGGAATGATCACTATAATGTAATCCTGCCTCTAAAAGTACTGTGGTAAAAATTATTATCAGAGAAACTGCTGAAAAAAAAATTAGTAGTGTGGGGCTATAAGTCTGCCTTTGTATTAGTTCTCTCCTTGTAGGGCTGTTACATTTCTGTCTTTGGAGACTAAAGATCCTGTAAGATCAAGAACACTGTACTTATATTACTACTTAATTACCTCTGCTTATTTCATACCTGGGGAGAGGAAAAGGACTGATTCCTACTTTACATTCCTTCTGCCTATTATAATTTTTCAATATATTGAAATAAAGCTTCACTTTTCCCTCATGATAAAGGGCATTAATCTCTCTCACCCTAATCATGCTTTTCCAAAATTCAATCTCAGCCTGGATAAAACTTTCCAAATCACTCATGGGGTTTGAATGTTTTAAAATTTACCACAGAAATATAAAATTCAAGTTTGAATTAGAACCAGCCTTTGTATAGAGGAGATGCTCTTCATTATCAATAGCTGTTCCTCCAGTTATGCCATTTAAAATTCTGATTATAAAATGGGTCACGTTAGGGTCAAGTCAACACTCAATTTTTAATGCCAATATAGTTTGCAATCCAGTAAATTTAAGAGAATCTGGAAAATAATTCAAATTAATATAATCAAATAGAAAAACATAGTGTAGACAGCTGCATTCAGGAATCCCTTGATCCCCTCTGTGTTTATGCAAGGGATCCCTTGCATAGACAAACACATATACTGATTTATACATTTGGTTCTTTCTTTATTGCAACAAATCTGGGAGCAAGAAATCATGTCTGTAGTTGACCAGATTAGGAATGTGAGTCTGCAGAAACCTCACAATATACAATTTATAAACTTCAAGTGCTAACTTCAAAAGATCTGACTCTGATTCTAATCAGATTGGCTTGGAAGTTCTCTCTAAGTGAAATTCCGTCCCACTCTCCCATTACTTCTTTCTTACCAGAGGCTTAAAAAGTTCTCTTGTACTTTTAATCTTGTAAAAATAGATAATATCTTCCATATAAAACGAATACGCACATATTTAAGCAAATATGCACTGACCAAACATTTCACCCATTTCCTCACTCACTCACACAGTATCCACACTCATCTGCATATACACAGATAGAGATTTAACTCTTAACTCTTAAATAAATACAAATATTTATTTGCTTACTTTCTTTGGATTTATCTTGGTTAGCTCAGCTTTCCACTTTCCCCCTTACCTCTTCAGAAAATGAAGGGAAAGTTGTATTTTTGACTGGCTTTCCTGTCTCCTCCCCATCCCAAAGGCTGTCTTACTCTGTCCTTTGCCTTCTTCCTGGTGACTAAATTGTAAAAGATCATATCTTCAGCCTTCTTAGTTCTACATTCAAATATTTATTATTGGTTTCTTGAAAAGTGGTGTTGTTGATGGGCTTTCTTCTGCAACTAAAAATTCTTTAACTCTAGCTGAGAAAAGTTGAGTATCCATTTTGATTTTGTTGATTTGACTTGTGCTTTCTCCACCTCATCTTCCAAGCACTGTTTGTACTATAGGACAAGTATAGTGTTATACAACTTCAGGAGAGAGATGCAAAAGATGATTGACAAAAGACAGTAATGGGTCTGGGTTCTTCCAAAATGAGATACAAATAATACAATCCCCTCCCTCTGAAAATTCCACATTAGGTATCTATTTTTGTCTGACTCAGGGAAGGAATCTGCTCATATAACTACTTCCATTTGGTGCTTCTCCCAGACATAATTCCATTTCAGAATGACCTGTATCTTTTAGGGAGTAAGTTTATTTTATATTTAGGTAGACAAAGAGAGCTAGAACTTCTTTAAAAAGTACCAATGTTAGGTGACTAACTCCCAGCTATCTGTGAATATACCATTCATGTATAAATAAAATAAAGCCCAATATGGGGATTAGTAGAATTCCTTTGGAATGAAAAGTTCCATTTGTGGATACTATCTGTCACTCTAACTGCCCCATCTATATATTCCCCTCTACTTCTTATAGGTGAAGAAGTTATTAAAAATATTTGATGATGTATATACATGTAAGAAATGTTACCATTTCTAGTTCCAAATAGGGATATCTCCATTTGAGTATCCCTGAAGCAGAATCAAATTTAAATTATAATTATTTACTAATATGAGTACAAACTCATTGAAGGTAAGGTCTGTGTCTCTTGCCTGGAGTTGAAAATGGCTTACAATATAACTGTAACATAGGAAATGGGTATGTATGAGTGTGTTGGGAGTAGGAAATTGAGGAGATGTCTAAATTCCCCCAAGATTTCCCACTCACTCTGTGAACTGGCTGATCTAAATAATAACACCACTTCAGTTCCTTCTGTATGCACTCTGAAATAGAGCACTATGTTAATATAGCTTGCCATTATTAATACTTTTGTCATTGTTAACAAATTATGACTTGATTTCTTAATGAGATTTCCTGAAAAAGTAGGTCTCTTTAGGTTTTGCATGTCAGGCTGGGCAGTACAAAGCTTAAGGAATGAAACTTCCTTTTTTTTGGATTTTTTCTTGTAGTTTTGAGCTGCTTGTGGAAGTTAAGTGTTGTAACTCTCTAAATGAAATTAGATTCTGTTTGGTCTGCTCTGCTGACACATTCCTGGGTTTTCAAAGGCTCCCTGTGGAGCAGAAGTCGTTCATCCATAGAAGCCAATCATGGTTTTTAGCTCTTTGGAGCTCAAGGCTCTTCCCTCAGTGCCTCTGATAGAGGAAATAAAGGATCCTCCTTAAAGCTGATTTGGCTGATTTCCTGAGGTTTTTTTTTTTTTTTTTTTTTTTTTTTTTTTTTTTTTGAGGAGCCAGGATTTTTTTTTTTTTAGCATCAGAAGGAAAACTTTAAAGATCTCTTGTGGTAGTTCCAGATCCAAGGATATTTTCTTGCGTTGAGTGGCTAATGTTTTAACATACTGGCACAGGACTTGATAATGCAGATGGTGATGTTCTGGTGTGCCAGTCCTTTAATTTCTGATTTATAAGAGACAAACAAGATGAATCTGGGAAACCATATCTTCCTCACTGGCCTGGGGGTCAGGAGACCTGGGTTTTAGTGCTGGTTTTGTGGCTGAAAGTGTGAATTTAGTCAAATGATTCCCTCTCTCTGGGTTTTGGTTTTTCCATCCATAAAATGATTATATTGAATTTGATTAAGGATTCTTAACCTTTATTGTGTCATGAACCCCTTAGGCATTTTGGCACCTTCTCAAAATCATGTTTTAGATACATAAAATAAAACACATAAAGTTATAAAAGGAACCAAATGTTAATGAAAATAAAGATATACCTTTTTCTTCAGAGAAAATCCACAGACTTATTGAAATATATCTACAGAGTCTTTGGAGTCTGTAGACTCCAGGTTAGGAACCACCAAATTAGATAATCTTTAAGCTCCCTTCCAGCTTTGAGATGTCCTGTTATGTCCTAAAGGACAACAAAATAGTACATCTAGATTGTATGACTTCTCTCATCTTTTGCTGATTCAACATCTCTATCCTTGTTTTTTGTTTTCTTAGTGGATGTTGAAAGCCCCTCACTCTCCAAATTAGAAATAAGTGAACACTTCTTTGCAATCTTATGTATTTTATTTGATGCAATTAAAAACAATGTTCTGAAAGGAGGTTCATAGCCTTCACCGGAATGCCAAAAGAGTCCAAGATATTAAAAAAAGGTTATGAAAGCCTGTTTTAGATTTTCCACTTATGGATTCTGAGTGGCTACTTCCTCTCCACATTTGCCCTTTTGCATTACTTTCATTTTTGACTGAAATTCTTGGGCATCCTCCTCTGAGGATCTTGCAGAGATTAATGTGCTCTTATTATTAGGTCAGGGTTCTACTACCAGGGTCCAAAGCCATTCCAACATTGTCATCAACAAGACCAGTGTCATCATAAGTAACAGCATTAAAAACACCACTATCCTTTGCATGGGCATAACTCTTTATTTTTCTATAACTCCTAGAAACAGTGCAGGACAGTAGAAATAAAGTTGGATTTAGAGTCAAAAGACTTAAGTGCAAATCTTGTCTCATGCACTTTCCTCATTGTCTAACCCTGGGGGATGTCACTTAACTTATCCCAGGTTCAGTTTTTTCATCTTAAAAAGGGTAGACTAAATATGTAGAACAGTTGCCCCACAGGATTTTAATGAAGAATACACTTTGCAAACCTGATAGCCCTCTATAAACGGGATCTAGTTTTGCATATGGTACTTCATTTTATCCTCACAAAAACCCTGTGAAATGGACTGGGCCTGGATTATTAGCCCCAATTTTGCGATGAGAAAATAAGATTGAAAGAAATCAAGTGTAGACTGCAAAGGCTCTAAGTTTGGAGAACATCATGGTAATAGAAGCCATAATGTAGCCTCAAAGAGAATTTTATTAAATGTTAGAAAAGATAAGCTTCTCCCAGCAGGGGAAGACCCCAATAACATTTGTGTGGAGCAGGTTACCTCTTAAGGGTACTCTTAAGCATCATGGATTTTATATGGATTGGAGCTTCACTGAACAAGACCAGAGCAATAACTTTTATATGAAATTGAGTTCTCTGTCTGGGAAACAGCTCAACAATTTTATTTTTCACAACATGTCACCCAGTGATTTTGGCATTTCAGTGTTACCCAAAACAATAGAACAAATAAAAGGATCTTATTGTGTATGTGTTGGCAAGGGAGTTCAGGCAAAGACCCAAATGAAACCTCTTTTTCATTTTGTCTTAATTCAAATGAACTTTCTTCTGCAGAATTCATTGTAGGCTATAACTAATAAGCAATAAAGACTAGAATACAGATATTTTGAATACAAGGCTAGAGTTCTTTATAGAAGAAAGGAGTTCTGAAACTGAGGTCCTTTACCTCCAACAGATCCATGGATAGACAGAAACTTAGATGGGAAACAAAATCACATAAATTATTTCTACTCACTTCTGATCAAAATTTATAAATTCCTTCAATTACTTAAAAAACATTGTTCTAAGGGAGGATACATAGGTTTCACTAGACTAAAGAAAAAGGCTATGGACCCTGTACCAGAATATATTCTCTTTCCTATATAGAGACAGCAAACATGGGAAGAAGATCAATGTCATAGCCATCAAGAAAGAGAATCAACAATCTGGGTGAATGGAAATGGATGAAGAAAAGATGGCAGAATAATCTCTTTTCCCAAAATTCCAGATTTGGGAGAGACCTAAGTAGACATCTAGTGCAACCTATATCTAAAAAACTAAATCTTTTATCTGTTATAGCTGACAACTGATCATTTATCTTTTGCTTGAAGATCTTTAATGAAGGGCACATGTCCTGCTGTGAGGTCACCCATTCTGTTTTTGGTTATCACTGTTAACTAGAATGTTTTTATTGACATTAAGCCTAAATCTACATTTTTTTTGCAACTTTCACATATTGCTCCTAGTTTTCTTCTCTTGTTCCAAGAAGAGTGAGTCTAATTGCTCTTCCATGAGATAATCTGTCAGACATTTGAAGGTGGTTCTCATGTTTTCACTCAATCTTCTCTTTACCTGATTAAATAAATCCAGTTTCTATAATGGATCTTCAGATAGTATGAACTTGAGGCTTTTCACTATCCTGATTTTCTTTCTCTGGGCATACTCCATCTTATTAATTTCCTTCCTAATAATTCAGTTTATGCTGCTCATCATTGAACACCATACTATAGATACAGTTGGATCAAGAGAAAAAGCCCTAATCCTCCTCTTCACTGGCTTCCTTGGATTCTTCACATAATACTGCTTTGTGTTGATCTTTCAGTCAACTACAAACTGCTCTCTAGTCATTGTATAAGATTTTACATTTATGCTTGTTGAATTCTGTCTTATTTACATATTAAATATCTGAGTGGACAATCGAAGATCATGAGCAAACAGGTGAGGAATTGAGGCTGTGGCAAATAATTAGGTGATTGTGTCCTGTCAAGTGAGTATCTTTTAGTGAGTATCCCAATGTACTTCGCTCTGGACAAATGGACTTAAACACTGTCTCTATTCTCTGTCTTCTGGACTGATTCCATAACAAGTCAGCTTAATTCAACTTCTGGATCCTCCTTTTCCACTGTTCTCTCTCTCTCCAATGAAAACTACAAAATCATTTCAAGAATCCTATCCTAAATAATCTCTTAATGACTCACTGGGGTTTCTAGGATAATTTAGGATATATATTAGCTTTTTCCATTCCTTCCTAGTATTTCTTCTCATGACCTTCTCACCCACCTTTCTGTTTCTCTCATTTCTCTTTGTCTCTGCCTTTTTCTCTCTTCCTTTTTCCTCTCCCATTCTCCTTCTTACTCCCTCCCTCTATCACTTTCCCCTAACCTTTTATAGTCACATTGTGTTACTATGGACAAGTCCCTTTCTTCTGCCTTCCCTCTTTCCTCTTCCTTCCTCTCCTCATTCAAGCCTGTCTTTCTAAGAGTTTCTTTGTGCTATCTCTCTCATTTTGCATTTGTATCTTCCTGTCACACATGCACATATTGCTCTCTCTCTGATTTCTTTTCTAATTCAGTACTTGAATACATACAGAAGCCCTAACACAGTGAATGCCTTTTCCTCCTCTTAAAAGGAAAAGAAGAGCAAATGGAAATAGTACATTCAAAATGACAAGGAAAAAATGGAGACATCCTTCCTTGAGAAGGCTGCAAAATGCCTGCTGGTGCTTACACGATGCTCTCTGTGTGTGTCTTTAATAAAGTCATACAATATTCTGTCTCTGGGAGAAAGCCTCTCCATGAGTTTCACTTGTTGCTATGGTAGCTTTACTGCTTTAATAAACTAAATAACCACATTTGGGTTACAGGCTCATTGGTAACTGTTGTTTAGGGCAAAGGGTATAGATGGTGAACAACTCTGTTTCCTTGTCTTTTCCCAGCATTCTTTCTATCATAATGGTGGACATTCCCTTTAGGGTAGTTCTTTTTTTTCCCCCAGGACCAAATTTTGTTAAGCATTCTTATCATTAACTCTTCTCCTCTTTAACTAATATTTAACAGATATTTATCAAGTATTTTCTATGAACAAAGTCCTGTGCTGTATCTCATGGGGGAGAGAGACCCCTACCATTAAGGAGTTTTTAGTATTTGAGGAGATAAGAACACACTTAAAATAAATAACACAAGATTTTACAAGGCAAATTCAATTGAATTGCTCAGATAATATGTAGCATTGAGTTCAAAGGAGGGAGAAATTCTCACTCTTTGGGAACATTTGGGGAAGATTTCTTGAAGAAGATAGGGATTGAATTGAATGATTTTATTATGCCTTCTGACATCTCTTTTATTGTTGACTTGTGCTATTCATTCCCCCTCCCCCCCCCAGTGTTAGTTAAAAGTGAAGGGAGTACAGCTTCTAAGGGAAATATAGCAGTAATCCTAAGGTCCCCTGTACCTTTGAGTGCTATTGTTCTAACAATCTGTCTGTCAATGGTTCTAAAGTCTTCTGGCCTTATGATAGCCCTACAAACATTGCTGAAGGAGGACATTCTGGGGAGGGGAAATGGCTTTTGCAGAGTTCAGAAGCAAAAATGTACATAGAGTGTGTTCTGGGAGCCCATGAGATGATGGATAGAAAGAAGAGTCAGTGATACAAGTGAAGGATATGGAACTACAGCCACTGACAAATTTTTATAGAAACAAGAACTTGGAATACATTTCATTTGAGATAAGTGAATAATGAAAAAGACATTTAAGTCTCTATGTATTAGGATTCCCTAACCATGACTTGCTCTTGGTAGAGGAGAAATCTGTGGATAAGGCTCTCAAGGATATAGTATATAGACCCAGGATTTCTGTTGTCATCATTCCTCCTTTGACCCCAACTTCTGTCCAAGCTGATAGCCAATAGTGTCAGAGACAAATGTACCAGTACCTTGGGATGTAAACACCACTCCTCTGATACCATCCCTAATAAAAGTAATCCTTGATATTTGTAGAACACTCTACAAATTGCAAAATTCTTCACATTCATTATTTCTTTGGATCCATAGATAGGTAGGTGGTACATTAGATAGAGTATCTAGTCTGGATTCAGGAAGATCCAAATTCAAATATTGCTTCAAAAACCTACTGTCTGTGTGATCTTTGTTACTTCTTTTCTGTATCTCAGTTTGTGCATCTAAAAGGGGAAAACAATAATATCTATCTTTCTGAGTTGTGAGGATCAAATGAGATGACATATATAAAGAACTTGGCAAACCTCAAAGCATTCTCTGAATGATATTATCCTTACAATAATCCTATGAGGTAGATACTATATAGGTCTTATTGCTCCCATTTTATAGATGAGGAAACTTTGCTCAGAGAGCTTAAGTGACTTGCCTATGTCAGAGAGAGAATTTAAACTTAAGTCTTTGGGACTTTTAATCTAGCATTTTTTATTCAACATCCCAAGTTCCCCCTGGCAAAGGCAATGAGGAAATCACTTTCACCACTCTGTGAGTGGGACATGCTGAGTGCCCCCTTCCTGAGTTCATATTTCCCAGTTATGGCTATAACTCCCATTGACTTTGTCCTACATTCTCCCTACACACTCTCTCCACTTATTATTGCAAATTGGCTGATTTGATCAATAATATACCAGCTTGGTTCTTGCTGTCTGAGTCTCCTAAATACCATGGCTAACCACAGGCTTAAGGGGAAGTACTAATGTAATCAACATTTCTTCTGTCTCCCAGCTGTTTTCCACAGCACTTACAGAGCAGTTGCCAGTGCAAAGGAAATACCTATGTGCAATGGATGATTAAATTTTCTGGCCTTAAAAATGTATGAATTTATGTAATGTAAAATTAAAGCATTCCTCATGGTTGCAGGATCCTGCTTGGTCTGCTCAAAGCAGCTATCTGGCTTGCTTAAGCCATAAATCTTACCTAGGTAGTCTGGGTGTTAGTTGCTTAAGAGATTTGATATTCATTAAAATGTTCTTTATTCTTTTGGAAACTGAGGAGTGACTTGCAGACCCAGTGACTAAGTATTATCCACCCACACCAAGGAAGTACCCACCTTCCTTCTTCTTTAAACATTTAATTCCATCCAAAGAAACAAACATCAATAGATGCAAAGCACTAATGCTATATGAAAATGAAATAGGTTGATTTCTATAGGAAGGACAGAGAATGAATACAGATAATTGTAGTACAAAGTGGGAAACAAGGAATAGGTGCTAGAAGCAAAGGAGGAATAACCTTGACAGCCCTAGGAAAATTTGAGGTGGCAAGGAACTATAACAAAAAGGGATATCAAGGAAAGCCTGATGGAGGTTGGGGCAAATAACTGAGATTTAATGGAATGAAGGCAACAAAGGGGAGAAAATACTTACGGTCTCATTCTGAGGAAGGTAGGCTATTATTGATCTAACAAGATCAATACAATCTAACAAGAATGGGGCAGATCATTGGATTTATGACAGTAGAACATAACTTCCTTAAGGCCAGGGATTTTTTTGTTGTTGTTGTTGTTTTTGTTTTGTCTTTGTATACCCGGCTCTTCCTTGCACATAGCAGGCATTTAATAAATAAGGTGGTGGTTAAATTGTTGATTAAATCAATGATATTTTCTTATACATCAATGATGGACCTTAGTTAGAGTGAGACTGCATTGGGTAAAGTGATCTGCTTGGCTCATGGAGATTGATTTTGTAAGCTTCAACAAATTCTAAATTAATGAGTGATATGGAATAGTGGCAGAGAGTTAGTTGGAAAGTCAAGAAGGCTTGGGTTGAAGATCCAATTTTTATACTTATTGGCTTTCTCACTACCCTAGGCAATTCTTTCTTAATATAAATTGTAGAGGAAGTGCCTAATCTGCCTTGGAGGAAAGGGAGTTCCCTATTCATAATGAGAACTACTCAGAACTTGTCAACCCTGTCTACCTTTAAATCAAGCTAACAGTATGGTGGGGTGTGTGTATGGAAAACATGATTCTTTGACACCTACCCCCAAGACATCTTGAAATGCTTTTGGGTATGTAACACAGACCCTTCTCAGGTTATAGAGGTAGGACACTCTCCTGTTTCTACTAACAGGATTCAAGTCTGGGATCATTTGGTACCTGGCTTGTAAAGATAAAGGGGGAAGAGGGGAAGTTAGTTACTTTTAGTGTAATTCTTGCTCTTTATGTTCTCACTCAAGAGTCTCTGGGAAAATCACTTAAAGCTTAAGATTACCTCATGTCGAGGCTCTTTCCAAAATGTACTAAGTATATGATGTAGAATAGACATAGGTCAACTATTTATTTTCTCTACACAAAAGAAATGCTTAAAACACAAAGGCCTCATAAGCATGCATTGACAAAGATTTAAAATAAGATACAGTCACCTTTAGCTTCTATTATGTCCGCTTCAAAGATTGATTCTTCATTAAAACATGGAACATTTAGTGGCACTATTGAATAGGCATTTTATCTCCCCTATTAGCACCATTTTGTCCAAACAGCTCCTTCAAGGTCCACATTTTCTGTCAAGCCTCTAAAAGTTGGACTTGCCCTTTTTTCTGTGATCATTTTCTCTGAGATGACTTGTAGCAGCTGCAGGGAACACCTCCTTCCATGCAGATAGTACTGATTGAGTAAACAAGAAGCTTTTAACCTCTAAAATTCATATTTCCCCCCAAATTGAAAATATCCATCTCAAGATTGTTTTTTTGGTATCATTCTCAGGCAAAATAACAGATAGCAGAAGAAGCAGCCAGGATCTTAAGATCCTGACTCAGGTTTATCTAGATAAATATATGCTCTAAAGGTAGTTTGTAAGCAGCCACCATAGTGTGGTGTGGGAGGACAAATTTCCCCCCTTCATCCCATTAGGAAGTCCTAGAGAAAGAAAGAGAATCGATGTCATATGTTCTAGAGAGAGGAAGGAGAGAATAGGAATGGAAATTTTCTCTCCTTTTAAAGCCAACTGAGTTGAACAATTTTTTTTGGCTTAGCAGTTGATCCCCTCTCTCTACTACCATCATAGAGATTACTATCCCAAGTGCTAATTACATTAATGTTTAGTTAGAACCCACCAGATGTGACCCAAGGATACTCATTTCAACTCCACACATATGTTAATGGAATATTCTCAACTGAGAGTAGACAATGGGTAGATGTGGAGAGCCTCAAGATTATACCCCATGATTTACTGAAGATGTAAATGTATGGAAGGGATATCCATTTCTTACATAATAGTTATTTTTAGTACTTTATGGTCTATGAAGTATTTTCTTTAAAATAACCCAGTGAGGTTTATAGTACAAGTATTATTACTCTAATTTTACAGATGAGGAAACCCTGAGATTTTAAGTGACTTTTCCATTCATAGTATTCTACATATTCAATAAATGGTAGAACTGGGAAAAATACATGTCTTCTGACTTCTTGCCCATTACCCTCCCCCCCTTTACCCCAGCCACCATAAATCCCACCCTTCAGGGGTGATGAATTGCTTCTTCTGAAAATTTCCAAGTTAAAATTGCCTTTCACAAGATATTATTTTAAGGTCATTTTGTCTCAGTAGAAGTTGGATTCTAAATGATTTAATTTTTTTTTTGTCCTAGTTAGAGTTTTTCCTTCTCTCTCTGTTTCTCATCTTACCCCTGGGCTTCAGTGATTCAGAGATGTTGCCAAACTTCAGGAAAAGCTCTGACTGTAATGAAATAGATTTTCTCATCTTCCCTTTCCTTCCCCCAAGAAAACTTCAAACTTGGAAGCTCAAGGTGGAGCTGAAGGGCTCTGAGTAAGTATGCATGGAGATAAAATAACAATGTGGTTCCAGAACAGACAATCCCAATGATATTACTTCTGTGGTTTCTTTTCCTCCCTGAAGTTCAGTTGATTGCATTTCTTCTCAAGCAAGTGGATGATTACAGTTGAAATGCTCATGCTGTGTACTCAGTTTTAGAAATGGGTTAAGGTAACAAGATCTAACCACCTGAAATTTAGGAGGAAAGTCCTTTCCTCAGGATTTTGATGGCATTGCTGGTAATGTAATGCTCAGGGAGAAACTGAGGCAGTATCACACATGGAAATTAGGTAATGCTTTATTGATGTTAATTGAGAGTTCAGAATCCATAGCTATGGATCAGGACTGGTGGGACTCTTGTCTCAAAGCACACAGTACAGCCCAGAGACTGACACAGCCACAGCCATGTTAGCCGACTGAATACAAAGTACTCAGTGATGTCACCAAGGAACTTCAAACATTATAAAGGGTCCTATAACTCAGGGAGACAAAGAACTCATGGGAACAGCTGAGCACATCTGGTGTCCAAGGAAACCATAAATTCAATTCTGACAGGTAGGAGTAAGGAGCCTTGCCAAAGCAGACTGCTTCGTCTAGGTCACAGATAAGGGGGATGTCGAGGCTGGCCATCTGGAGGTTTCATGATTACTTTGGAATGTGAGTCCAATTATTTCTGAAGGTCAGGAAGTGGGGATTGCTATTCTGGGATAGAGCAATTAAGGGAGACTGAAATAGCAATTAAGGGAGACTGATACTGCAACTGAGGGAAACTGAGACAGCAACTGAGGGAGACTGAGAGAGTAACTGAGGGAGACTGAGACAGGCACAACAGTAACCAGGTTATAGCAGGGCAGACAAAAGGTCAGACACTGACTCCTATGTACTTAGATTTTGTTTAATTCAGTCATAAGAGACAATATATACTTTTCCATGAGCTGTCCTCTCATTGTCTTTTCACTTTGATCCTCTTAATATTCCTGACTTTATGCTGTGATCCATATTGATATTATGGCTAGAAAGATGGAGAGAATGCAGGAGGGAAGTGAATTGTGTGCCAGGCCAAGAATAATCCTCACAGTGCAAGACAGAACACTGGATTGGGAAGCAGAAAGCTAGGTTTGAATCCTAGATTTGTTTTCTCCAATGGATAAGACATTTGGTTTCAGTTTTCTTATCTAGTCATACCTGCCTTACCTTCCTCCTCAGTATGTGAAAACCCTTTGCAAATGGCAAAGCATTAAAGAATTGGGAGGTATTTATCATTTATTATTATTACTATAGACCCAAATATCCTTTTTTATATGGTCGCCTTTGCAACTAGCAGAACTAGCAAGATACGAAACAAACAGAAACTCATTGGCCTATGTAGGGATTAAATTCATGGTTTTGCTCTCATTATCACCATGCTCTAATCAAATTATCCAGTTTGTCAAGAAAACAGAATGAAAGGTTTTTGCCCAGAGACTTGAGTTTAGGAGATGATGGATGGATTCAATTCAACATAAAAAATTTACTTAAAGAAACATTGCAGGTCTAAGCCTGCAGATAAGCCACTGTGCTGGGTCATGGGGATACTCTTCAGAATGACACAGTCCTTGCCCTGCCCTCTAAGAGCTTACATTATATTGGAGGATAGAATATGATACACACACACACACACACACACACACACACACACACACACAAATAGCCAAGATATAATGTATAATGTAGTAAGGACAAAAGAGTGATTCAGACAAGGAGAAAAAACAGACTTTCAACTGGGAGATAGAGATAGGGAAGAGCAGTTTAGAAAAGATTAGATCCAGAGAAAGAGGTAGCTGAATTTGCCTTTGAACTAAGGTATTAAGTGTTCCAAAAAGCAGAGATGAGAAAGAAATGCATTCTAAGTATGTGGGGCATCAATTCTTCAAAGAAGTATGCCATTTGTCTTATGTATATCTTCAAACACCAGCTTGTAACTTTCTAAACCAAACTACTTTTTCTCTAATCATCATTTCCTTAGAGGTATTGTCTTGCTCCTATATTGGATATTGGGGATGAATAGAGTCCAGTTAAACTGATTAACTATAAGGTCAAAATTGTGAAGGGAGGAAAGTAAAATCAGAACTGGGGAGATGAATTGGGAAAAGATGGAGAAATTGAGACACCAGAGGTCAAAATGATATTGAAGAGCAGATTAAGAAAGATGAAACAATGCTAGGAGGTCAGGAGAATATGATCAGAGAGAATTTCAGTTTAAGATCATGAAAATGACACAGGTTTTGGTGGTAATCACCCAGGTGTACTTGAAAATATTGTCTGAAGGTGGATGAAGTAGAGTAGAAATGGAAGTTTTGACGAAGTTAAACAGGGAGGTCAGGATGTTTGATTATCACCAGATATGTTATTATGCAAAAAAACCTGAGTCTAACTCTTTTTGAATAGCTTTAAAATTCCCTAATACAAAATTTCATCATCATCATCACTTACATTTGCAAAATATGTTTTTTAAACAGCACTTTCACAATTTTTGCCTAATCTGATATTTATATCACATATAAAAATACAAATAATAATTTTTGTATGTATATATACACATATACACACATATATACATATGTGTATATATCTATTCTATATACATATATATTACAGAGTGGTAGATAGGTCAGGAATTACTGCCCTCATTTTACAAATCAAGAACTGAAGTATATAAAGATGAAATGACATCTTAAAATCAGATAGTAATAACTGACAAATATAAGATTGGTACCTAATTCTTCTGATTCTGATAGAATTTTGCTTTTTTTTTTTTTTAATCTCTGAAGACTAAACAGGCTGACAGCTGCCTCTCCTGTTTGGTATTGTGCTCTCTTTCTTAAAGGTGAGGCACTATTAAAACCCTGAGTTTCCAGTTCCTTTATTTATCACTTAGCCTACATCTTTTGACATTGGCCCTCTCTCCTTTGGGAGTGGGTCTCCAAGTGATGCAAGTATTTCCACTAGGACCTTTACTTTCTCATAGTCTGTAATGCTGTTGTGGATGGCAAAAACACCTTTGATTTTCTGTGCTGCTCAAACTTTAGATTTTGGACCTGTTTAAAAGGGCATCAGTCTATGTAGGGAGTAGGTGAGATTGAGTTTAATGACCTCCAGTAGTTGCTGGCCAGAAAAATAGCTTTGTTTTCTCACGGGTTTTAAAAGCTTTTATAGCTGCTTTTGAGCAGCTCCACTTTATTTTGGATCCCAAGGCAGCATTCACAGCTAGCTTTAAGTTGTGCATAGACAGTGGCACAGCTAGTCAGACGGCTTATGCTGGGCCTTAAGCTCAAAAAAATGATTTCAGACTAGGAGGCAGAGAAATATAATCATTAACTATGCGGTGCCTAGTATTGGGAATTACCTTGTAATTTCTGTGTGTTTTAGCCCCTCAAGTTATTTGAGTGATTTTTACCAGATTTAGTTTTAACCATGATATTTCATAAAAATTAGATTTCCCCTCAATTCTGCTGCAGAGAAACAGTCTAGAAGAACATTTGCTAAATTTAAAAAAAGTATAACAAAAATTAAGTTTCATTTTGTGGTGATGCCTTATTTCTTCCCTTTTTTATTTGTTTAAAATAAAAACTCTAGTTAAGGGTCTCAAAAACTGGAAGTGGAATAGGTTCTTTGGACTCTAAAGGAATGAGAGAAAGTGAATAACTATCAAAGATCAAGACAATTGCTACCTTGCCATTCCCATTCTAAACCTCAGGCTTGGCTAACTGATGTATAGAATACATTGTTGTTATTGAATAATTTAATTGTGCCTGATTCTCTGTGACCCTATTTGAGATTTTATTGACAAAGATGTAGGAATGGTTTGCTATAATCTTCACTAGCCCATTTTATAAGTGAGGAACTTACCCAGGGTCACACAAGTAAGTATATGAGGTTGGATGTGAACTCAGGTCCTTTTGACTCCGATGTTGGTATTCTCTCCACTGTGCTACCTACCTGCTATATGAATATGTGTATCATATCTCTCTTTCTGTGTCTATCTCTGTTGTCTGTCTCTTCCTCCCCCTCTCTTTGTAGACAGATAGACATATATATGTATATATTTACACACACAATACATAAACACATATAACATGCCTTGTATCTATGAGTGTGTGTTCATGCACTTTATACCTCTTAAAATACTTTCATATATTTCTTCTCATCTTATACAAAAGCTCTATCCCACAGGTAGCATATAATGGGCCCAGATTTTACAGATGAGGAAACCTAGCTCCTTAAGTATTGTTATTGAGTTGAAACTAGAATATGTGGGTCTCCTGATTTCACTCTACAGTATATACTTAGAACTTGTAGAATACCAGAGTAATGTTAGGATAGTCCAAATCATCCTTGGAAACAACAGAGAATGCTGAAGAATAATTTATTACTTTGCTGCATTCAACAAACACATTTGCTAATGGTCCCATCTCTCTCCACCTTCCAGGGGGACAGTGGTCATAAATTGAATCAAAATCAAACCATCTTATCCAGAGCAGATAAGCCCTATGACTTTGCTAAAGTTCAATGGGGTTCTGCTGATTCAGAGATCACACAGTGCTAGAGGCACATTGATCTGTACCCTCAAATGTTCTAAACAGGACTAAAAAGAGCCCAGACAAACATACTATGTGTTCCCTGAATGCCCTTTTCTAAGTTTCCCTCAGGACTAAAATAGTGCCTAGTATTTAACAGGATTGTAAATATCCTCACCAAATGAAAACACCTTGTTGAATATTTAGGATGATGAGAAGAAATCATATGATCAGCTCTTGCTTTTTAGTACATCCCATGTGCCAAGTAGCATGTACAAACAATGAGATCCCTGAAGTAGTAGCATTATTGAATTTGTACTACATATATATGTCCATTAAAACCAACAAACATATTTTATATCAATATATCTTCAAACAATATGAATTCAAAGACATTTGAATACTTCTGAGGATTCCTTGTTTGTACTAATTGGGACCTAACTGTATAATAATAATTTCCTTGCCCTTGAGTAACTTGAAGGGATAAGATGCATAGAAATAACAAGATTAGTCACAATACCAGGCAGTGCACATGATAGTTACTGCAATAAATGCTATAAAAGCTGAGAGGAAAGAACAATCAAGATGGGTACAGGTTGAAGGACAGGGAGATGTAGTAGAAGAAAATCCAAAGCACTAAATCAGAAATAAAGAAGATGAGTTTAAATTTCAGGGTTAGATACTTTTTAACTGTGGAGCTCTGTGTGAGTTACTTAACCTCTTGTCTACCTTGGTTTACTTATCTATCAAATGGGGAGAATAATATTATTTATTCTAGAACTGACATAATAATAGTGATAAACAGCCCACATTTATTTTCAGGTTTGCAAAGCATTTTATAAACCTCATCTCATTTGCTCACCCTTTCTTCTTTTCCTCCTCTTTCTAATAAATACTATTATTATATTCATTTTATACATGAAGAAAGTGAAACAGCAGAGATTAAGTAATATGAACAGTCATAGAACTGGTAAGTTTCTGAGCCTAGATTTAAAATCCAACTTCCCAATTCTTTCCAACTTTGGTGAAGTAATTTGTTTACTGTGCCCCATAGCTAATCCTCAAAGGATGGTAGAATTCTCCTGAGTGGGAAGGAAGGGATAGAGCATTTCTGCTTCAGTCAAATCAACAAGTATTTATTAAGTGTTTATTATGTGCCAGATACTATGATAAGTGCTGGAAATATAAATATAAGAAAAATATAGATACTATCTTTAAAGAACTTATATTGTAATGGGGGAAAGACAGCTGTGAAGGGAAGCTGAGAACGTGTATGTGTGGGTTGGAATAGAGAATTTCGTGTGGCTCTATAGTGGAAGGAGTGATGGGTTTGGATTTAGAGGGCCTGGGTCAGGGTTCTGGTTCTGCCACTTACTAACTACCTATTGTGACACTTAACTTCTCTGGGGGTCAGTTTTCTCAACTCTAGAATCAGAGAGTTAGTTGAATGATCTTGAAGGTCCCTTTCATCTTCAAATATATATTCCTATATGTGCCTATTCATATTTTGGAGGTTATAAGTGAACCAATATGGCTAGAGTGATGAATATCTGTAGGGAAGCAGCCAAAAACCAAACTTGAAAGATAGGAATGGGGATAAAATGTGGAGGATTTCAAATATCTCTCTGAAGCATTTGGACTTGATTTCACTGGCAGTGGGAAGCCATTGAAGATGGTGAAATTGAATGAAGTTAAATTTCCTAGGTATAGTACAGTAGAAAGAATTCTGGGAAGCATCTGGTAAGACCTGTATTTTTTGCTTGATTTCGACTAGCTAGCTGAATGACCATGGACAAATCATTGACCTCTTTGAGCCCAGTTTTTTCACCAGCAAGATGGGGACAGTGGTATTTGTAGTGCCTGCTCCACCTTGAGACTTTAATAAGCTAACATATGTTAAGTGGTTTGTAAAGCTAAAAGCACTATCTCAATGACAGCTTTTATTAAAAGGAGATTTGCAAATGTTGAACAGATAGGACTCCAGGCTAGCTCAAGGCAACAACAAGCTAACTGCTGTTTGTCTCAAAGGTCTATCTTTGATTCTAACATCTTTTACCAAATGGCAACTCTGATCAGGACACTTGAGCCATTGTGTGAATTACAGAGATCAAATTAAAGCCATAAATTCTTGGTGCAGACGGAAGGGACCCACTCCTGGAGCTGGGTTGTGGCTCTGTTCTAATCAGGAGTTGCTGCAGCTTTGGTAAAGAGCTAGCTTCATTGGGAGGTTGCAGTGTCTCTGGTGAGCTCAATTCTCCCTGTAGCAGTCAGAGGAAGGCAAAGCAAGCCACCAGGACTCTTGATGTCTGGCTGCTGGCTGGCATGTTTTGTGCACTGGGGCTCCTCTGATATGCTTTTTATCTAGTAGTTACAGGTTTGGGGGAAAATGTTGGTGACAAATGGCAGGAATTGCCAGTTCAGATAATCAAGGGACAGTGGGAAAGTACATTTTGGTTCAAGTGACATTGCATTTACTATTCCCATTTCTTTGTGCAGGCTCTTTATTGATACTTAGGGATGCAGAAAAATGCAGAGACATCAGATGATGCTTAGCATTAAGGATCCAAAGACATTAATAAACTTAGAGAAAAAATAAATGCAGAATTCATGGGGTGAGAAAAGGGATATTATCATTAAGTAATAACTCATGGTTCTAATTATAGTTTTTGACATGCATTACCCAACTAATGAAGTTGATTTGATTAGGAAGTCTTCAAAGAAGAAGGGTACCACTTTTCCTCTTTTCACATTGTCCATTTTCAAATTATTCTTCTCTTTTATCCCCCCCGCCTTCCATAAAAAGCAAATCACTTAACTGTTGTGGCCCTTTGTTTCCTTGTTTGTAAAATTAAAGGGTTAATCTCTAAATGATCTCTAAGATACTTTTTGGCTATAAAATTCCACAATCTTGGTATCCTTTCTCTTATATAATTTCCCCAATTCTCTTTCCTCCTGCCCAGCTCCATTTCTATTTTTTTCTTTCTCCCTTTGTATTCTTAAACTTTCTATTTTTTCATACTGTTTTAGTATTACCTTTAAGGCCTTGTCGCTTATCTCTTAAGGATACTTTTAAGCCTTATCTTTTATTACAGAAGCCCACCTTGGATAAAGCAGGAATGACATTGGAGTATCCTTTCTGCCTTTCTAAAACAACTGCTTATTTCTTTTCCATGTCATAGCTTCAACATAATGATTTTGTAATCTATGAATTTTTTTTCAGATTCTTAGATTCTTAGGTTCAAAGCTTCTTAAACTGTGGGTAATGATCCCATATGGGGTCACATTATTGAATGGGGGTGTTGTGAAATTACGATTTATTATGTTTGATTTGTTTACCTATTTTATATAACTATATACCTAAAGTTGTGTAACAATTTCTTAGGTAAAACGTTTAAGAAGATCTGCTCTAGATAAATGTCCTTAGATTTTAAGCATTACAGTTGAGGAGATTAGCAGAAGAATCAAAGTGTAGTTGATAAAGTATCCTGGAAGAGGCCTGGAGAGACTTGCATGAACTGATGCTGAGTGAAGTGAGCAGAACCAGGAGATCATTATACATGGCAACAACAATACTATATGATGATCAATTTTGAAGGATGTGGCTCTCTTCAACAATGAAATATTTCAAACAAATTCCAATTGTTCAGTGATGAAGAAAGCTATATACATTCAGAGAGAAGGATATGAATGTAGACCACAACATAACATTTTCATGCTCTATTGATGTTTGCTTGCATTATGTTTCCCTTCTCAGATTTTTTTACTTGTAGATCCTATTTTTCTTGCACAGCAAGATAACTATAAAAATATGTGTACACATATTTGATTTGTCAAGTATTTTAACATAATTAACATGTAGTAGACTTCCACCCCATCTAGGGGTGGGGGTTAGAGGGAAAAATTGTAACAGAAAGCTTTGCAAGGGTCAATGTTGAAAAATTACTCATACATATGTTTTGCAAATAAAAAGCTTTAATAAAACAAACAAACAAAGAAACAAAAATAAAATAAAATAAAGTATCCTGAATACTTTAGGTATCATCTTTTGGGATGGGAGCCAATTCTCATTTTAGCTCCACCACATTTGTCTTGGGAAAGTATTTTAATTTCTTTGGGCCTCAGTTTCCTCATATGTAAAATGGAGGAGTTAGACTAGATGACTCCTAAGGTGTCTTCTAGTTTTGCGACCAAAAACTTATGCCAGTAATAAGGCCTTTGAGGCTGAGGTCAAGCCTTGCTTTAATTGTATACTTGTATAAGGAAAATATCCTTTAAGGAAGTCTATTCACTTTTCTGGAGCCTAAGTCTACTTCTGAGAAAAGCATTTGATGAGTTGTCTTCCTTGACAATTCACTTTTCAGATGCATAGATTTGCTCAGAATTCTGAAAATATATTAACTGAAATTAAGTCTTCCTCAGAGTTCTGAAGCACCAGTTGCTCATTTGAATGTGATAGGTTCAAAAAACTGGGATGAGTGGAGAAGATATTTATCTAACTGATTTTCACATAAATATTTAGAGAATTTTGGGATTAACAGCTGGGAAAATGTTGAAACAAGAAGTGTTTGATAATTGCTACTGGTGGAATGCAATAATTGTTTCTGCTCCTGACAATCTAAGTCACATAACATCATGCCATGGGAAAACCATAACATGGCATCTAAGGAGAAGATCTCAGATTGAAAGCTAAGAAATAAGAGGTCTGGAAAGCTGAAGTGACTTTTCTAGACCCTAGCTAGCTATGACAGAGTGGGAAACCTGAATTTCCTGTTTTCTAGCCCCGTGTTTGTTTGTTTGTTTTTTTTAAAGAGTGCTATATTCACTTCTGCTTAAACTACACTTTTGAAGAGGAGCAGTAATAACTAGGAAAAAGAAAAAGAAATGGATTCATGATCTAGACATAAAGAATGATATTATAAACAAATTAGAAGAATGTAGGATCGTTTACCTCTCAGATCTGTGGAGGAGGAAGGAATTTGTGACCAAAGAAGAACTAGAGATCATCATTAATCCCAAAATAGATAATTTTGACTATACCAAGTTAAAAAGTTTTTGTACAAACAAAACTAATGCAGATAAGATTAGAAGGGAAGCAATAAACTGCGAAAACATTTTTACATTCAAAGGTTCTGATAAAGGCCTTATTTCTAAAATATATAGAGAATTGACTGACATATATAATAATTCAAGCCATTCTCCAATTGATAAATAGTCAAAAGATATGAACACAATTTTCAGATGAAGAAATTGAAATTATTTCTAGTCATATAAAAAGGTGCTCCAAATCACTATTGATCAGAGAAATGCAAATTAAGACAACTCTGAGATACCACTACACACCTGTCAGATTGGCTAAGATGACAGGAAAAGATAATGGCAAATGTTGGAGGGGATATGGGAAAATGGGGACACTAATACATTGTTGGTGGAACTGTGAATGGATCCAACCATTCTGGAGAGCAGTTTGGAACTATGCTCAAAAAGTTATCAAACTGTGCATACCCTTTGATCCAGCAGTGTTTCTATTGGGCCTATATCCCAAAGAGATCTTAAAGGAAGGAAAGGGACCCACATGTGCAAGAATGTTTGTGGCAGCCCTTTTTGTAGTGGCAAGAAACTGGAAACTGAGTGGGTGCCCATCAATTGGAGAATGGCTGAATAAATTATGGTATATGAATGTTATGGAATATTATTGTTCTGTAAGAAATGACCAACAAGATGATTTCAGAGAGGCCTGGAGAGACCTACATGAACTGATGCTAAGTGAAATGAGCAGAACCAGGAGATCATTGTATATGGCAACAGCAAGATTATACAATGATCAATTCTGATGGGCATGGCTCTCTTCAACAGTGAGGTGATTCAAACCAGTTCCTATTGTTCAGCTATGAAGATAGTCATATACATTCAGAGAGAGGCCTATGGGAACTGAGTATGGACCACAACATTTTAATGCTTTCTGTGAATATTTGCTTACGTTTTGTTTTCCTTCTTAAGTTGTTTTTTTTTTCTCTTTCTAGATCTGATTTTCCTTGTATAGCAAGATAACTGTATAGATATGTATGCATATATTGAATTTGTCATATAATTTAACATATTTAACATGCATTAGACTACCTGTCTTCGAGGGGTAGGGGTGGGGAGAAGGAGGGGAAAAATTTGGAACAAAAAAAATTTTTTTGCAAAGGTCAATGTAGAAAAATCACTCATATGTTCTGTAAATAAAAAGCTTTAATTAAAAAAAGAAAGTGTATGTAAAAGCTATAAAAAATAATTGGGGGGGCAGCTAGGTAGTGCAGTGGATAGAGCACCAGCCCTGAAGTCAGGAAGACCTGAGTTCAAATCTGGTCTCAGACACTTAACATTCCCTAGCTGTGTGACCCTGGGCAAGTCACTTAACCCCAATTGCCTCAGCAAAAAGCAAAAAAAAAAAAAATAATAATTAGGGGGAATGGGGGGCGGAGCCAAGATGGTGGAGTGAAAACGTGACTCTCTGCGTGTCCTCCGATCTTCTCTCAAATCAACAATAAAATAAGCCTGTGAGCTGGTCTTCAAGTCAACCAATTCAGAAATACTTGGATACTGCTTGCTGATATCTCTGAAGAACTTCACATCAGGTTTCTCTAACTCGGACAGAGGGAGAAGGAGTGGTGGAGGCCGGAAGTGAGGGTGGGACTCAGCTCATTGTGGCAAAAACTCCAAATTCCAAAATCCAACCACCTGGAGTTTATCTTAGGCACTTGGGATACTCTGCCTGGATTGGGGGCAGGTGTTCTGGCAGACTTGCCTTGTTTAAGGAGTAATTCGGACTTGGTCCTAGCCCCCACTGGTCCAGCACCTTAAATTAATTTGCCAAATTGCCCCAGGGAAAAGAGCTTTAGCCACCATTTTTCCAAACCTTAAAGAGATATATACGCTGTCTAAAAAAAAATGAAGAAGCAAAAGAGAGCTCTCACCATAGACAGCTTTTATCGAGACAGAGAAGGGCTGACCCCAGATCCTGAGGTTCCTTTAGACAAAACTTCAGAAGATGTTATTAAGGACCATCACTGGTCCCCTTTTCAAAAGGTCTTTCTGGAAGATTGCATACAGAATCTCAAAAGAGAGCTGGAGGATAAATGGGAAAGTAAACTGAAGTCAGTGCAAGAAGCCCTCCAAAAGAGATATGATAAAGACACCAATTTATTGAAAAATAAAATTAGTGAAGTGGAAAAAGAGTACAATGAACAAATTGGCCAGTTACAAAAGGAACTTAAAAAGGTAAGTGAAGAGACCAACACTTTAAAAATAAGAATTGAACAAATGCAAGTGAATGACTCAATAAGACTTCAAGAATCAGTCAAACAAAAACAAAAAAATGAAAAATTAGAAGAAAATATGAAATATCTCCTAGGAAAAACAACTGACTTGGAAAATAGATCTAGGAGAGACAATCTAAGGATTATGGGACTTCCTGAAAGTCATGATGAAAAAAAGAATCTAAACACTATCTTCCGGGAAATCCTGAAAGAAAACTGCCCTGAGATTGTAGAATCAGAAGGCAAAATCACCATTGAAAGAATTCACCGATCACCTCCTGAAAGAGACCCCAAAATTAAAACCCCAAGGAATATCGTGGCTAAATTTCAGGACTATAGCACCAAGGAAAAGATTCTGCTAGCAGCTAGAAAGAAACAATTCAAATACTGAGGATCAATAATTAGAATCACACACGATCTGTCAGCCTCCACATTGAAGGATCGAAGGGCCTGGAGCCAGATATTCCAAAGGGTAAAGGAACTTGGATTACAGCCAAGAATAACCTATCCAGCTAGAATGAGCATTATCCTCCAGGGAAGAAGATGGTCATTCAATGATATAGGTGAATTTCACCTATTTCTAATGAAAAGACCAGATCTGAACAAAAAATTCAACATCCAAACACAGAACTCAAGAGATGCATAAAAAGGTAAAAAGGAAAGGACTCTTGAGAACTTTATTTTTAGTAGGGGGATACTTAAAGTTTGGGGGTATAATTAACTAGATATTACTTTGATAATATGAAAAAGAGAACTAGAGGGGGAAAGGTTGTCATACTGGGGAAAAGAGGGGAAAAGTGGTAAAATAAGATCTACAAAAAAAGGAGGTAAAACAAGGTAAAATCACTTGAAGAGGCAAAGAAAACCTAATATAATTGAAAGAAAGAGGGAAGGGAGATGAGCATTGTGTAAATCTTACTCTCATCAGGTTGGGCTCTAAAAGTGTATATCAGACACTTGATTTCACATAGAAACTTGTCTGTTGCTAGAGGGAAGTGGGAGGGAAAGGAGGAAAAGAAAGGGATAAACTAATAGAAGGGAAAATAGAAGAATCAGGGGAAAGGAGTAAAAATAGGGGGAGGGAACCTAAAAGGTGGAGTATTGTATGAGGGAGGGGGTCATCAAAAGCAAAGTACTGAGGAGGGGGGAAGGGAGAAAGGGGAAAGGAAAGGGGAAAACATAACTTGGGTAAATAAGATGGCAGGAAATAAAGAATTAGTTATTCTAACTGTGAATGTGAATGGGATGAACTCTCCCATAAAGCGGAAGCGGATAGCAGATTGGATTAAAAACCAAAATCCCACAATATGTTGTCTACAAGAAACACATCTAAAACATAGTGACACATATAGGATGAAGGTAAAAGGCTGGACCAAAAAATATTATGCTTCAGGTGAACAAAAAAAAAAGCAGGGGTAGCAATCCTTATCTCAGATCAAGTAAAAGCCAAGATAGATCTAATCAAAAGAGATAAGGAAGGAAACTATATTTTATTAAAGGGTACCATAGATAATGTAGCAATATCAATACTAAATATATATGCACCAACTGCAATAGCATCCAAATTCCTAGGGGAGAAATTAAGAGAGATGCAAGAAGAAATAGACAGCCAAACGATACTAGTGGGGGATCTCAACCTTGCTCTTTCAGGATTAGATAAATCAAACCACAAAATAAACAAGAAAGAAACTAGGGAGATAAACCAATTGTTAGAAAAGTTAGGTATGATAGATCTATGGAGAAAGTTGAATGGAGACAGTAGGGAGTTTACTTTTTTCTCAGCAGTCCATGGAACCTATACAAAAATTGACCATGTGTTAGGGCATAAAAACCTCAAAATCAAATGCAGAAAGGCAGAAATGTTAAATGCATCTTTTTCAGATCATGATGCAATAAAAATCACATGCAATATAAGGCCAGGAGAAAATAAACCAAAAGTTAATTGGAAATTAAATAATCTAATCCTGAAGAATGAATGGGTGAAAGAGCAAATCATAGACACAATCAATAATTTCATCCAGGAGAATGACAATAAGGAGACAACATACCAAAATTTGTGAGATATGGCCAAAGCGGTTATAAGGGGCAATTTTATATCTCTAGATGCTTACTTGCATAAAATAGAGAAAGAAAACATCAATGAATTAGGCTTATTATTAAAAAAACTAGAAAAAGAACAAATTAAAAACCCTCAATTAAATACCAAATTGGAAATTCTAAAAATAAAAGGAGAAATTAATAAAATTGAAAATAAGAAAACTATTGAATTAATAAATAAAACTAAGAGTTGGTTCTACGAAAAAACCAACAAAATAGATAAGCCTTTAGTTAATTTGATAAGAAAAAGGAAAGAGGAAAATCAAATTGTTAGTCTCAAGAATGATAAGGGAGAACTTTCCTCCAATGAAGAGGAAATTAGAGCAATAATTAGGAGTTACTTTGCCCAACTTTATGCCAGTAAGTTTGATAATCTAAATGAAATGGAGGAATATCTACAAAAATATAGATTGCCCAGGTTAACAGAAGAGGATATAAATTATTTAAATAGCCCCATTTTAGAAAAAGAAATAGAACAAGCTATTAATCAACTCCCTAAGAAAAAATCTCCAGGGCCAGATGGATTTACATGTGAATTCTACAAAACATTCAAAGAACAATTAATTCCAATATATACAAACTATTTGAGAAAATAAGGACAGAAGGTATACTGCCAAATTCCTTCTATGAGACCGATATGGTGCTGATAGCTAAACCAGGTAGGGTGAAAACTGTGAAAGAAAACTACAGACCAATTTCCCTAATGAGTATTGATGCAAAAATTTTAAATAAGATATTAGCAATGAGATTACAGAAAATCATCCCCAGGATAGTACACTATGACCAAGTAGGATTTATACCAGGGATGCAGGGCTGGTTCAATATTAGGAAAACTATCAGCATAATAAATTATATTAATAACTAAACTAACAAAAACCATATGATTATCTCAATAGATGCAGAAAAAGCATTTGATAAAATCCAACACCCTTTCCTATTAAAAACACTAGATAGTATAGGAATAAATGGGCTTTTCCTTAAAATGATCAGTAAAACTATTTAAAACCATCAGCAAGCATCATATGTAATGGAGACAAACTAAAACCATTCCCAATAAGATCAGGAGTGAAACAAGGCTGCCCACTGTCACCATTACTATTTAATATTGTATTAGAAATGTTAGCTTTAGCAATAAGAGAAGAAAAAGAGATAAAAGGAATCAGAGTAGGTAATGAAGAAACCAAATTATCACTCTTTGCAGATGACATGATGGTATACTTAGAAAACCCTAGAGACTCAACTAAAAAACTACTAGAAACAATTCACAACTTTAGCAAAGTTGCAGGATTCAAAATTAATCCACATAAATCATCAGCATTTTTATATATTACCAACAAAGTTCAGCAGCAAGAGATACAAAAAGAAATTCCATTCCAAATAACTGATGATAGGATAAAATATTTGGGAATCTATCTGCCAAGGAAAAGTCAGAAACTATATGAACTAAACTACAAAACACTTTCCACACAAATAAATTCAGACCTAATCAATTGGAAAAACATTAAGTGCTCATGGGTAGGCAGAGCGAACATAATAAAAATGACAATACTACTCAAACTAATTTACTTATTTAGTGCCATACCAATCAAACTCCCAAGAAATTATTTTACAGATCTAGAAAAAATAGTAGCGAAGTTCATTTGGAAGCACAAAAGGTCAAGGATTTCAAGGGGATTAATGAACAAAAAGGCAGATGAAGGTGGCCTTGCTATACCAGATCTAAAACTATATTATAAAGCAGCGGTCATCAAAACCGTTTGGTACTGGCTAAGGAATAGAGCAGTTGATCAGTGGCACAGGATAGGTTATCAGAACAATCTAGGCAATAACCTTAACAATTTAGTGTTTGATAAGCCCAAAGACCCCAGCTTTTGGGATAAGTACTCACTATTTAGCAAAAACTGCTGGGAAAATTGGAAACTAGTGTGGAAGAAATTAGGGCTTGACCCACACCTAACACCACATACCAAGATAAGATCTAAATGGGTTCATGATCTAAAGAGGAACTTTGTAAGCAAGTTAGAGGAACGTAATATAGTTTACCTCTCAGACCTGTGGAGATGGAATAAATTTATGTCCAAAGAAGACCTGGAACTCCTAATTGAACACCAGATGAATAATTTTGATTATATTAAGTTAAAAAGTTTCTGTACAAATAAAACTAATGCAGACAAGATTAGGAGGGAGGCATCAAATTGGGAAATCATCTTTACATTTAATGGTTCTGATGAAGGCCTCATTTCGAAAATATATAGAGAATTGTCTCATATATATAAGAATTCAAGCCACTCTTCAATAGATAAGTGGTCAAGGGATATGAACAGACAATTCTCAGATGATGAAATTAAAACCTTCTCTAGTCATATGAAAAGTTGCTCCAAATCACTATTGATCAGAGAAATGCAAATTAAGACAACTCTGAGGTACCACTACACACCTGTCAGATTGGCTAAAATGACAGGAAAAGATAACGATGAATGTTGGAGGGGATGTGGGAAAACTGGGACACTAATACATTGTTGGTGGAACTGTGAACGGATCCAACCATTCTGGAAAGCAATTTGGAACTATGCTCAAAAAGCTATCAAACTGTGCATACCCTTTGATCCAGCAGTGTTTCTATTGGGCCTATATCCCAAAGAGATCTTAAAAGAGGGAATGGGCTCCACGTGTGCAAGAATGTTTGTGGCAGCCCTTTTTGTAGTGGCTAGAAACTGGAAACTGAAGGGATGCCCATCAATTGGAGAGTGGCTGAATAAATTATGGTATATGAATGTTATGGAATATTATTGCTGTGTAAGAAATGATCAGCAGGACAATTTCAGAGAGGCCTGGGGAGACTTGCATGATCTGATGCTGAGTGAAACGAGCAGAACCAGGAGATCATCATACACAGCAACAACAGTATTACATGATGATCAATTCTGATGGACATGGCTCTCTGCAACAAAGAATTGTCTCAATCCAGTTCCAATTGTTCACTGAAGAAGACCATATACACCCAGAGAGGGGGATATGAAATGTGGACCACAACGTACAATTTCCTGATCTCTATTGATATTTGCTTGCATTGTGTTGCCTGTCTCTGATTTTCTTTTTTTTTTTCTTGTAGACAGGATTTTTCTTGCATAACTTGTCAAGTATTTCAACATAATTAACATGTAGTGGACTTCCTGCCATCTAGGGGAGGGAAGGGGGTAAAATTTGTAATGGAAAGCTTTGTAAAGATCGGTGCTGGGGAACTATCCATACATATGTTATACAAATAAAAAGCTTTAATAAAAATATTAAAAAAGAAAAAAATAAGAATACATAATAAAAATAATTAAGGAAAAAAACTTCTTTATTTCCGCTTTGAAATTTGGATGACATGGAAATTTTCTAAATGAGAGCCATTGCTATGCACAACTTGTCCTTGGGCAAATTGAGCTCAGTTGTAGACAAGGAAGCCAGGATATCTACACACTAGGTTTGGATATTGTCATAATGCCATAGGAAAAAAATAGTAGATTTGGATTCCCAGGAATTGGATTTAAATCCTGGTTTTTACCATTTACTGCTAATGTGACCTTAGGTAAATTGCAACCTCTCTGACCTTTAGTTTCATCAACTGAAGAATGAAAGTCTTGGACTAGTTAAACTCAAAGTTCCTTTGTATCTTAATTCTATCATCTCATGACTATGAGATGAAGTGTATGGATGGTAACAGTATGGATGGGAGAGGAAATGTACCTATCTGAGCATTAAACTGGGCCCTACCCACAGATGTTTGTGATGTAGGGCAAAGCCTCTCCTCCCCTCTTCTTCCAATTTGCTACTTGCTAATTACAAGCTAGATTATTTCATTCTTTTAATAAAATAGAACAATATCTTTCCTTTGTATTGTGCTTTAGGGTTTAGAAAGTGCTTTGTCATTCTTTGTCTCATTTAATCCTCAACAACCCTCCAAAATGAGAAACAGAATTGTATTTCCAAAAAAAAAGTGTAGACATTCAGACTCCCAGCAACCATGTGGATGCCTCAGTGGACATTCTTGTTTATTTGTTGGTAAGCTTTGTGCCCTCTATCATGTTTTTACCTTCTGTGTTCAGCTGGGTTGCTTATGCACAGGAAATTAAAAGTGGCTGTCATGCTGACATGTACAAATTGGCAATTAGAGCTGAAATAATTTTGCTTTGGACTCTTGTTCTTAGGTCTTCCTAGAATGCTGGATATTTCATCTTTATATCTTTTCTTGAGGTAGCGAAAACATGCAGATCTCTAATTGAACTCTTACCACACACTCCTGCACTTCCCCATGCCCAGTCCTTAGATTAATTTGATGAAATAGATTAGGAAATTTGCTGGCAGCTGTCTCTAGGATCCCCAAGTTTGCTCAGCATCCAGCCAGCCCTGTCTCACAGGTGTATTAAATAAAAGCTGAAGTCATCACTGCAGCAGAATCTGGGCTTGTTATGGCTTTAGACAGGCAATACTTCTCTGTGTACACCTTCAGTGGTTGGACTGATAGCTTGTCTTACATATAAATAGCAATTGCTTGCAGCTATGTCTGAAATCTGGTATTAATTAGTGAACTGAAAGGCTATCACTAGGATATGATAATTTGAAGTGTTGAATAAGAGGTGATGTGTGGAGTCCTTGGAATGTCATAACATATTTTTGTCATTCCCTCTTTCCATTATTCTTTCCCTCCCTCTTCCTTCCTTCCTCCCTCCCCTCCCCCTTTCCTTCCCCTTCCTTCCTTCCTTCCTTCCTTCCTTCCTTCCTTCCTTCCTTCCTTCCTTCCTTCCTTCCTTCCTTCTTTCCTTCCTTTCTTCCTTCCTTCCTTTCTTCCTTCCTTCCTTTCTTCCTTCGTTCCTTCCTTCCTTCCTTCCCTGATGTTCACCAATGTTGAGCTCACTCAGAACCTCTCACCAACTTTTCAAACTGCTAGTAGTAAGATTATAGTAGCAGACTTAAAGGTATGACACATGAGCTTGTAAAACAGAACAAAAAACAACTCCATACCTTGTCTCTTCTTTCCAGAGCTCTTGGATTCAGGCTGTAGAACTTAACTTCATTGTGACAGTTGGCCAGCCAGTACGATTTTTGGGGATTGCAATAGTCAGCTAGTACTGCAGCAGGCAATTTAATAGAATTAGTGTGGCAATTGTCTGAATTTCCAGTGGTGCGCTAGAGAACTGAGGAATGGAAGGAGTAGGGAAGGATACTAGGAGAGGATATTCTGTGCGCATGTGGTGGGGAGAAGCTGTATAGCTCTTTTTCTCCAAGGAAAAGAGAATAGCATCCATCTGGATCCAATTCTCTTCACTCAAAAGTCACCTGAGTCAGAGGTTGGTAAACCATGACTTGCTCAGATTGGGAAGATGTTGAGACACTTTGAGATCCAGTCCTAAAGGACAGAGTCAGAAAGTGAAAAAAATAGAGGAAAATAAAGGGTGGTGGTGATGAGACTGAAATTACCAAAGATCTTAGGAAGAAGAAAATTCAAAGACCTTGAACATAAGAAGATAAACAGGGAAAATATTTAAAGTGAAGGAAATATGAATTCCAGATCTAGTGTATTAATTCAGGCATCTGTGAATAAATATAAAACAAAGGAAAATTTTCCGATATAGTGGACCTTTTTGAATATGAGAACATAGAAACATATACTCTATTACTGAATGAAATTCAAAAGAAAAGGGAGAATTGTGAGAATAGAATTTTGTATAGCAAAATAATAGGCATAATAGAATCCCTCTCCCCCCCAAAAAAGAATTTATGCTGGCAAGTCTCACCAAAAAATGAAGAAAACAAAAAGACAGTGAATATAAATATACAGAAGTAAATCTAGAAGAAGAGAAATAAAAAATAACATTTAAATAAAATATTTACTTTGCCAAAAATCCCCCCAAAGCAAGCTAACTAACCAAACAAACAAAAAAAACCCTAACCCAATCAAATCAAACCCTACTGATTCTGAAGCCAGAATATGTAGTGACAACCTAAGGTGTCCCTGAAGAACAGGGAAGGACAAAAACCTTAATCAGAATTGCAGAAAACAATAGAACTGCCCCAAACTTTTTTTTGGCAAGGCAGTTGGGATTAAGTGACTTGCCCAAGGTCACATACGTAGTGAGTATTAAGCATTTGAGGCTGGATTTGAATTTAGGTCTTCTTGAATTCAGGGCCAGTGCTCCAGCCACTATGCCATCTAGCTGCCCCTGCCTGTAACTTCTGAATATAGAAAATGAATTATCAATTGAAAGAATACATAAATTGGTTGAGGAGAGGGAAAAAAAAGGCTACAAGTTCCAAGACACATAGTGGGCTAAATTTAAATTTAACAAATAAATTTAAAAAGTACTGCAAGTGATCAAGAAAATGATCTTCACATACAAAGGAAAGGATATTTGAATAATGTAAAAGTATACTGCACCCACCAGAAAATTTAGGAAGGAATGGAATAATGAGTTCTGAAGAACAATGGAATTCAGGATGCAGTCCAGGGTGACCTATCCTGTAAATCTGAGTTTAACCATAAATAAAAAAAGATGGACATTCAATTATAAAGTTGTTTATTTAAAAACATTTTAAGAAAGAAAATCACAACTGAAGAGAGTTTTTTTCCTTGAATACCCAAAAGAACAGAAATAGAGAAGGTATGAATAAATGTTAACAGTTAAGTACAAGAGCAGAAGAGTAACAACAGAGAGATTGGTAAGACTTCTTTCTAAATGTATACAATAAGACAAGTTTTATATGGAAGCATAGTATAAAATAGAAAAGAGACAGACCTGGGGCATTATGGACAGGACCTGTTGACACCCTACTTGCGAAAGAATCTTTATTTTTGTAAGTGTGTGAATACATTACAACATGGGAGGATATATGAAAGATGGAGAAGGAAGCAGAATAGAGAGGAATGTGTGATGCATCAAGGTCAGGTCAAGCAAAATGAGGGGAAGGTGATACTTGTGGTCTCCAAAAGAGAACTTTCAGGGGAGTGGATGAGATAAAAGTCTTCCATTAGTTGTGGAAAGGGGTTCTGATGAATGTTTCTATGGGTAAAGAGAGTTGGTTTGTGAAGGGAGATGGGAACTTTTCCCTGAATGTGGTTTGATTTTTGAAAAGTCTAGTCATCCTATCTTGGGGTATGGGGGAGCTGGAATTCCTATGATACCTGATGATACCTGACTGAGTAGAAATACATGGATGCAGGGAGAAGATTTTGATGTTAATTAGGAAAAAGTTAATTAGGGAATAGTATAAATCAATGCTGGGCTGCATAATCAGTGATATGTTGGGGGAAGACCCCCTACCATGAGACAGTATACTCTCTGATAACTGCAACAATTGGCATTATTCTGAGAATAAGACACAATGAGAAAGGGAATTCATAGGGCAGGTTGTAAGGAAGTAGCAGCATCCACCTACAGGGGAAAGCCTAAAATGGATGCCTTGGAAGTTTTAATTTCCTGAAGAATATGGAGACTATAGAGGGATTAGATAATTATAGGGGTCATTATGGGTGTAGAGTAGACTGAAAGAGAGGATGGATAATAAAGAGAATAGACAAATCATTTTTGGAAAGGGATATAAAAATGAAAAAAAACAAATTTCATAATAATAAACAGGGCTCCTTGAAGAATAGAAATAGAGAAAATTTAGTAGATTGAAAGGGAAAAAAAGGAGTGGGGGGAGAATTGTATGACCAGATAAAATCAGGAGAGGAAAAGAAACTCTAAAGCAAAACCCAAAAAGGTAAGGATAAAAAAAAACCAAGAGGAAGAAATTAAGGGTAAAGAGAACCACCTTAGGAAAAAAAAAGATTAAGATAAAAAGTAACTGAATGAATTTAGTACAGCAGAAGAGGGAAATCATAGCTTCAGAAAATCCACTAATATTAGGGTCAGATGGAAGAAATATAAATATAACTTATAAGTTTAAATTTGAATGGATTTAAAAATCCAATAAAAGAAATATTTTGAAAAAGGCATATACAAAATAAAACTAAGGTGATGGAATAAAACTTACCATGCATCAAATGAATAAAAAAAAGGAATTGCAATTATGTTTTGTGATAAAAGAAAAACAAATATTCAAAATATAAAAAGAGATAAACAAGTTAAGTTCATTATGGTAAAATAAACCATAGACAACAATGTCTTAACATCCAAATTCATAAAAGAAACATTTTAACTCCAAGAATCCATAGTTACTCAATACAATAGTAGCAGGAAACTTAAATGTCTCTTTCAACTTTAAATAAATCCAATAGAAAAATGCAGGAAAAATATGGAACTGAACAAATTGCTAGAGAAACTAGACTTAAAAGAAAACATTTCTTAAATAGAAATGCAAAAGAATGTACATATTTCTCAGCATCACATAAAAGTTTTCCAAAAACTGACCATGTATTAGAGAACAGAGATATTGTTTTAAAAATGTAAAAAGAGAAAAATAGCTAATGCATCCCTTAAAGCTAAAAATGCAATAAAATAATTATTGATTCAGGAATAAGAAACAAAAGATATGGACTCCAAAAGATACAGTGAAATCTTAAATAATTAATGTGACAAAGAACTTGGAAATGATAATGATATAACAACATACAATTTTTAGGATGCAGCTAAAGCTGTCCTCAAGAGAAAAATCATAACTTTGTAAACATCCAGTAACAAAATATGAACTGAATATGCATTTAAAAAAAAGAAATTAGAAATCCTACAAACAAACCTAAAATAGGAACAAAGAAATGGATATTAAGAATTAGAAGGGGAATTAATTTGGAATAATAAAACTAGAAATTACAAATAAAATTCAGAGTTGGTTCTTGTAAAAGACTAATAAAATTGATAAATGCTTAGCTAATTGGATTTAAAAAAGGAACAGAAAATCAAATCAATACAATAGCAAATGAGGAAGAAGAAAGAGCAAAATTGAGAGAAATAAATTAAAACCAGAGGTGCAAGGATGATTCAATATGAGGAAAATAATCACCACAATCACATTAACAACCAAAACATCAAAAGTCTCATGTTCATCTTAATAGATGCAGAAAAAGCTTTTGGCAAAGTATAACTATTATTAGATGCTAACCAATCATAGTACTCTTTTATTCTAAAATCTTACAAAGTCTAAGTACAGAGGGATCTTTATTAATATCATAAAAAGTATCTATCTAAAGCAACAGTCAAGCATCATGTGCAATGGTAATACACTGGAAACTCTCAATAAATACAAAAATGAAATAAAGATGCCCACTTTCTCTACTATTATCTGATATAGTTATGGAAATGCTAGCAACAGTGATAAAGTAAGAGAAAGAAATTAAAGGGATAAAGATATGTTAAGAGGAGATAAAACCATCCCTATTTACTAATGAAATGATTTTTTCTTTTGGAAAATCCTAGACAATCAACAAAGATAGTAATATAGACAATAGCTTCAGAAAATTTGAGATTACACAATAAATCCTCAAAAATAGTATTTCTATATAATACATTTAAATTTACATTGTATATTACATAATGAATATGTATCATATTTATTATATGATATATGCCATACATTATATATATATATATATATATATATATATATATATATATATATATAATATGAGTATCTAGATAACAAATGTAAAAATAAAATGCAAGAGGCAATAGTAGAAAAGGAATTTTCCAGGCCAAATAGCTACAATATTTATAAACTCTCTGGGCATCAGTTTCCCAATGCACACAAGAAATTCATATAAATTCAATTAGTATTCAAAATAGAAATAAAAAATATAGTATAATATTGTTTTAAAAATATTTATTAAAGAAATAAAGAACAATTGATATATCTAGAGAAATATTTACTGCTCACGTGAAAGCCATTCCAGTATAATAAAAATAAAATACCACCAAAATTATATTTTTTATATTATGTCAATCACATCACCAAGAGGATACTTTATAGAACTTAATAAAATAACAAATTTCATTTGAAAAAAAGAAAAATCTAGAATATCATAATAAATTATGAAAAGAATTAAGGAGAAAGGGGCAATAGAACTTCTATACCTTAAAATATAAAAAAGATTCACCAAAACCATCTTACATTGGTTTAAAAAATGAGAGAACCATAAACAGTAGACAATGGAGAATCAGAAATAATAGAGTGCAATAATCTAGTATTTGATAAACCAGAAAACATAAATTACTCAGGAAAAAACTTTTTATTTAATACTCATCACTGGGAAATCTGGAATGTAATCTGGCAGAAATTAGGTTGAGACCAATGCTTTATAATACATATTACAATATATTCTAAATGAATATATGAATTTAATCATATAAGAAAAAACACAACAGAAACAGAGCACATATACCCCACACTTATGTATAGGAGATATATTCTTTTTAAAATTTTTATTAAAGATTTTTATTCACAAAACACATGCATAGATAATTTTTCAACATTGACTCTTGCAAAATCTTCTGTTCCACATTTTCCCGTCCTTCCTCCCACCTCCTCTGCTAGATGGCAGGTAGTTCAATACATGTTAAATATGTTAAAATATATGTTAAATCCAATATATGTGTACATATTTATACAGTTACCTTGCTGCACAGGAAAAATCAGATCAAGAAGGAAGGAAAAAAAAAACCTGAGGGAAAAAAACCAAAATGCCAGCAAATAACAACAGAAAGAGTGAAAATGCTATATTGTGGTCCACACTCAGATCCCACAGTACTCTCTCTGGGTGTAGATGGCTGTCTTGATCACTGAACAATTGGAACTGGTTTGAATCATCTCATTGTTGAAGAGAGTCATGTCCATCAGAATTGATCATCGTTTAGTCTTGTTGTTGCTGTGTATAATAATCTGGTTTTGTTCATTTCACTTAGCATCAGTTCATGTAAGTCTCTCCAGGCCTCTCTGAAATCATCCTGTTGGTTGTTTCTTACAGAACAATAATATTTCATAACATTCATGTACCATAATATATTCAGCCATTCTCTAATTAATGGGCATTCATTGTTTCCAATTTCTTGCCACTACAAAAAGGGCTGCCACCAACATTTTTGCACATGTGGGTTCCTTTCCCTCTTTTAAGATAGTAGATATATTCTTAACAAGAGATAGAGGTCATTACAGAAGGGAAAATAAATAACTTTGATTACTTGAAACTGAAAAATTTCTGCAGAGACAAAATTAATGCACCTCAAATAAGAATGGAAGTGCACATTGGAAAAAAAAATTTATATAAATTTCTTTCTTGAGAATTTAATAATCTAAGATATACAAACATATATCTCTATCTCTATCAGAAACTAATAGCCTTTTCCTAATACATAAGTGGTCAAATAATATCATGAAACAGTATTCAAAAAATTGTAAATATTCACAATCATAAGAAAGAATATTCTAAATCTTTAATAAGAGAAATGCTAATCAAAACAATCCTAACATTTCAACTCATATCCTGCAAACTGACAAAATAAATAAGAAAAAATAGCAATAGTTGATGTTTGAGAGGTTGTGGAAAGATAAACACACTAATACATAGAAATGAAGACATTCCATTTATCTTTTAAAGTCTGAGAAGAGAATTTTGATTTCTGGACTATGACAAAATAAATAGTTTCTGGATCAGAGATGAAATGCACTTAATGATGACAAATAAATTGCATCTACCTGAAGTTCTGTGCCTTCATTTCTAGGGTTAGATTATTTTGGAAGATAAAAGAGCCAGTACAATTAATAGTCATTTACCCTATCTTTAAATTTTATTTTCTCTTGCTCTTTATAATCAATGCCCCTGTCCCAAGGTTCTACTTAACTCAGGGTCTTCTAATACCTATTGTATGTTTACTTGACATTCTTTAATCCTTCTGGATCATATTTGCAACAAACTGACAAGAAATGTTAAGGTCTTGAATCTCTGGAATCATTTCCCTCCAGGTCAAATTTTTTTCTTAATATGTGTAGTTTATAACAAGACTTCACATCTTTTCCCTGCACAAAATATACAAAATTTTGTAATAGTGATGAATTTATCTATCCTGGCATGGTTGGAAACTTCTCTCTTCTAAGACTAATGTAATGTTAAAACAAATTCAATTCTTGTCGTGTTTTAGGGTTAAAAATCAGAGAAAACTTTTTCTGGATGTGATTATGGCCAACTTGGAGGTGTGGTACTTTACGAAGAAATGTTGGGAACATTGAAGGGAATTGATCTGTAGTAGAATCAGAGACAGAAAAAGAAAGGAGAGAAGAGCAGATTCTGAGATTTACTCTACACTTGAGGAGAGGAAAATTCATTTTTTTTTAAAGGACTGGTGAGATTCCATGACCTAAAGTTTTAAAGAGGAAGTTTGTAAAGTTCAATAATGACATTAATGCTACAAAAGAGAATTCTGATAAGGAAAAAAGGGGGTATAGGTATGTAAAGAATTCATCACTAAATTGATTTAAGACTTACATAGATAAGGGAAGGAAGGACTGGTAGTGAAGGATTAATATAAAAGAGTATAAACATCTTGTAAGATAGGTCAAGAGCACTAAAGCTCAGAATAAGCTTTCCAATTGTTAAATATTGAGATAACAAAATACCTTTAAAAAAGTTATTTTGCTTAAAACTATGAATAAGGATGATATATAACGGGTATAAGCTAGATGGATTCCCAATAAGATCAGGGGTAAAAACAAGAATATCATTATCTCCACTATTATTCAATATTGTGATAGAAATGTTAGCTTTAGCAATAAAAGAAGAAAAAGAAACCAAAAGAATTAAAGTAGTCAATGAGGAAATAAAAACACTCTATTCAGATGATATGATGGTATACTTAGAGAATCCTGGAGAATCAACTAAAAAAAACTACTTACAGGAATTAACAACTTAAGCAAAGTTGCAGGATATAAAATAAACCCACATAAAGCAACAAGCCTACCCACAAGAGTTAGAAACACAAATTCCACTTAAAATAACTATGGATAATGTAAAATATTTGGGAGTCTACATGCCAAGATAACCCAGGAACTATATGAGCACAATTATCAAACACTTTTCACACAAATTAAGTCAGATCCAAACAATTGGAAAAACATTAAATGCTCATGATTAGGATGAGTCAGTATTTTTAAAAAATGACAATTCTACCTAAATTGATTTACTTATTCAATGACATTCCAACCAAACTGCCAAACAATTATTTTGTAGAGTTAGAAAAGATAATAACAAAATTCATCTGGAAAAAAGAAAAGGTCAAGAATATTAATGAAATTAAAGAACAAAAAAAGACAAAGAGCAGTAGCCTAGCAGTACCAGGCCTAAAAACTATATTATAAAGAAGCAATCCTCAAAACCATTTGATACTGGCTAAGAAATAGAAGAATAGGTTAAGTACACAAGACACAATAATCAATGACTATAGTTATCTGTTGTTTGATAAACCCAAAGACTTTAGTTTCTATCTAATGAAAAATTGCTAGAAATACTGAAAAACAGTATGGCAGAAACTAGACATAAACCAACATCTCACACTTTATACCAATATAAGTCAAAATGGGTTCATGATTTAGACATAAAGAATGACACTATTAGGAAATTAGTAGAGCAAAAGTTAGTCTATGTGTAAGATCTTTGGAGAAGGGGGAAATTTATGACCAAAAAAGAGAATATTATGAAATGCAAAATGAATAATATTGATTAAATGAAAACGTTTTTTGCACAAACAAAATCAATGCAGCCAAGATTAGAAGGCAAGAAGAAATTTGAGAAAAAAAATTATGGTCAGTTTTTTTCATTTCTAAATAGACAGAGAACTGAGCCAAATTTATAAGAATACAACTCATTTGACAAATTGATAATTTGGTCAATTGACAAAAGGTCAAAGGATATGAACATTCAATTTTCAGATAAAAAAATTAAAGCCATCTAGAGCCAAATGAAAAAAAATGCTCTAAGTCACTATTGATTAGAGAAATACAAATTGAAACAATTCTGAGATATCACCCCTTACCTATTAGATTGGCAAGGATGACAGGAAAAGATATTGATAAATATTGGAGAGGATGTGGAAAAACTCCTGCACTAATTAGAGCTGTGAACTGATTCAGGAGAACAATTTGGAACTATACTCAAAGGGTTATAAAACTGTGCATATCCTTTGATTCAGCAATGCCATTACTGAGCCTACATCCTAAAGATATCATAAGAGGGGGAAAAAGACCCACATGTGCAAAAATGCTTGTAGCAGCTCTTTTTTTTGGTGGCAAAGAATTGGAAATTGGGTGGATGCCCATCAATTGGGGAAGGGCTGAATAAGTTATGGCATATGAATGTTAAGGAATATTATTGTTCTATAAGAAATGATGAGCAGGCTGATTTTAGAAAAGCCTGGAAAGACCTATGTGAACTGATGTTGATTGAAGTGAGACCCAAGGAACAGCAAGATTGTATGTTGATTAACTATGATAGACTTAGCTTCTCTCAGCACTTTAGTGATCCAGGGTAATTCCAAAAAACTGGATGGAAAATGCCACCTTCATCTAGAGAGAAAAGTATGGTGACTGAATGCGGATTGACATATATTATTTTCACCTTTTTTTTCTTATGTTTTTTTTCTTTTCTTATGCTTTTTCTCTCTCAACATTACTCATGTAGAAATGTTAAAAAAATGAATGTACATGTATAACCTAAAAAAAATTTAAAATTAAAAAATGTTATTTTTTGGGGCAAAAAGATCAAAGAATGGATAGTACCACTATTTGGGGAAGATGGAAATATTTTTTAGCAGATGAAACGAGAAGGGAAAAGTGCACAATTTTTTTCCTTCTCTTTTCTATGCCTAGGAAAATGCTTTTCAGACTGGGAAGATAGAACAAAAATGCTTGAGCACTGATACCAAAAATGGGTGAATAAATGATAAGAAAGACTTGACTTTTACGTTCTAGTTGAGATTATATTTAGATAGATCTGAATCTGGTTGGTCCAAAGAGTAGTCATTTTTTTTCCTTTTCTTGCTTAGGCAATTGGGGTTAAATGACTTGCTCAGCAATAAACTGGGAAAACATTTTTACATTCAAAGGTTCTGGTAAAGGCCTCATTTCTAAAATATATAGAGAATTGTCTCATATTTATAAGAATTCAAGCCATTCTCCAATTGATAAATGGTCAAAAGATATGAACAGAAAATTTTCAGATGAAGAAATTGAAACTATTTCTAGTCACATGAAAAGGTACTTCAAATCACTATTGATCAGAGAAATGCAAATTAAGACAACTCTGAGATACCACTACACACCTGCCAGATTGGCTAAAATGACAGGAAAAGATAATGACGAATGTTGGAGGGGATGTGGGAAAACTGGGACACTGATACATTGTTGGTGGAACTGTGAACGGATCCAACCATTCTGGAGAGCAATCTCGAACTATGCTCAAAAAGTTATGAAACTGTGCATACTCTTTGACCCAGCAGTGTTTCTATTGGGCTTATAACCCAAAGAGATCTTAAAGAAAGGAAAGGGAGCCATATGTGCAAAAATGTTTGTGGCAGCCCTTTTTGTAGTGGCAAGAAACTGGAAATTGAAAGGATGCTCATCAATTGGAGAATGGCTGAATAAATTATGGTATATGAATGTCATGGAATATTATTGTTCGGTAAGAAAAGGCCAGCAGGACAATTTCAGAGAGGCCTGGAGAGACTTGCATGAACTGATGCTGAGTGAAATCAGCAGAACCAGGAAAACATTATACACAGCAACAAGACTATCCAACGATCAATTCTGATGGACATGGTTCTCTTCAACAATGATGTGATTCAAACCAGTTCCTATTGTTCAGTGATGAAGATAGTCATATACACCCAGAGAGAGAGGCCTGAGGGAACTGAGTGTGAACCACAACACAGCATTTTAATGCTTTCTGTGAATATTTCCATGCATTTTGTTTTCCTTCTTAGGTTGTTTTTTTTTCTTTTTTTCTGGATCAGATGTTTCTTGTGCAGTAAGATAACTGTATAGATATGTATACATATATTGGATTTGTCATATAATTTAACATATTTAGCATGTATTAGATTACCTATCATCTAGGGGTGGGAGGTGGGGGGAAGGAGGGGAAAAGCTTGGAACAACAAGAAAAAAAGGTTTTACAAAGGTCAATGTAGAAAAATCACTCATATGTTTTGTAAATAAAAAGCTTTTAATAAAAATAAATAAATAAATGACTTGCTCAGGATCACACAGCTAGGACCTGTTAAGTGTCTAAGGCCAGATTTGTACTCAGGTACTCTTGACTTCAGAGCTGGTGCTCTATCCACTGCACCACCTAGCTGCCCCAAAGAGTAGTCATTATGGGGTCCATGTCAGCTTCTGTTAGTTAATGTAATGGCCCAGGGATTTGTCCTTGCTTCTGCACTAACATTTTTATTAATGACTTGAATGAAGGCATATTTGAAACAAGTATAGTCTACTGGGTTCCATCTCTACAGTAATAAATCCACTCAAATTACAAAGAGGGAAGACAATAGTTTTTTTTTTAAGGTTTTGGAGATCTAGTAAATTAGATTATCAATCAATTTGATCTTGTTCATCAGGATATTTGATCAAAATTTTTTTTCAATCTATTTTTAGTAAAAAAAAAACGAAAAAAAATTTGTAAAAAGGTTATTTTTAATTTTAACTTTTAATTAAGGGAAATAATTTCATTCATTTGTTTAGTAATTCAATACATATTTATTATTTTTTTAAAAATTATTTTTAGTATTTCCTGAATTCTCAACCTGACATCCATAAACTTGTCTTTAAAAAAATTGGTAGTAGTATTTTAATAAAATTGGCTTCCTTAGTTATCTTGTATATATTTTATATACATTTAAAAACATACTTCTCAAAAGGGGTGTCTAGACCTCATCAGACTGCTAGAAGAGTTTATGATATTAAAAAAGATTAAGAACCCCTGTGTCAGATGGTCACCACTTACTTAGTGGTATACAAAAATAAGGCATGGTCTATAATCCATGGAACTCACAATCTAATGATCTAAAAGAAAAGCCAAGATAAATCTAGAAGGTGGAACATGCATAATAGAAGCATAAAGACCAGGACAGATGTATTTTGAATAAGTTTACATAAAACAAAGTACCAAAAACATCCTGCTAGTCAATGTGTCATCTCTGGAAGCAAAATGGAGTAATGGATTTGAAGTCAGGAAGAAATGAGTTCATATCTTCTCAGATATTTGCCAGTGGTAGCCTGAGAAATTCACTTAGATTCTCTTTCCCTCAATTTTCCCATTTGTAAAAGAAAGGAGTTGAATATGAAGGCTCTAAAATCTTTTTTTTTTTTAAATTTTGAATATTGTATGGAATGGGAAACAGGAATTCTTAGGGTGATGACTGAGAGATTGGTGTGGTTTTTCTTAGGGAATCGCTAACTAAAACACTACAGGAGGGCATTAAGTATGGCTTTTTAGAATATCAAAGGCAGACCAGACTTTTGACAGGGAATCCTATTTTCAAGAAGTTTGGCAAATATCTGTGAAGTCAACAATGTCAGGCAGGCTAAATGTATATTGTGATAAAGCTAGTTTGAGTAAAGCCCGGGTAATAGTATAGCTAAACTAGTATTGTGGTGATAAGCAAGTAAGGAAGTAGGAAATATTTTGTTCTGGAGATTGACAGGATGGGGGCAGGTCCTGAGTACCTGTAACTCCTATGCTTATAAAAACATTTGTTCAAGTTGGCAAGGTGGCCTCCTTCCTCCCTGGCTTGCCTAAGGGGGAAAGCATCGCCCAGAATCTCATGGTATTCTAATAAACCTCTAATCTTCACTTTGAGAGATCTCTGAGTAATGGTTTTGAGTCAGGGGTCGCATTTTTATCCCACACAAATATTAAATGGTTATAAAACTTCATATTCTTCCAAGTTCCTTATTTTCTCTTTGGAAACAAGTTTGTGAGAAGCTCAAATTGTCAGGAGTGAATTTAAACAATTATAGATCTGAAGATAGGGAGCAGCATTTATAAAATAACTACAAGATACAGTGGAGAGAATGCTAGACCCAGAGTCAAGAAAACCTCAGTTCAAGTCCTCCCTCAGATATTTACTTGCTGTGTGGCAAATCACTTACCCTTTTTCTGCCTCAGTTTCCTCATCTGGAAAATGGGTATGATAGTAGCACTTACCTCCCATGATTGTTGTGAGTAGGAGATAATATTTTGCAAATACTTTGCAAACCATTAAGCTATGTAAATATTCATAATTATTACTGTTCCTTAGAAATAGCTTACAGAGACATAGAGACATCTAAGAATAAGCACAGAATCTTATCCCTTTCCTTTCCTCTTTTTTCTTCTCCTCTTTCTCCCCTTCTTACAGCCCCATTTGTCTCTCAATGATAATTTTGCTTTTCCAAAATAGTTTCTAACCTCACTGGGAAGTCTGTAGCTTTAAGCAAAACTACTTCGATCTAAAAAAACTAGCTCCAGCTTCACTACTGTTAATCCTGTGCTCCTTTGAAAGTGGGCAATTAGTGGATTCATGGCTTCATATATATTTACAACAGAACCCTAAGACATTAGAAATACAATCGGAATGAAAACCATTATAATCTAATAGTTCTCTTTCTGGATAGCCCACAAAACCATTGTGCTTTGGGAAGCTAAAAGTAATTGCTTTAGGTGATAACTAAATTTTTCTGCTTGCTGATAAAGATACCCACCACTCTCAATGTGCAGATACTCTACTGCAATAGACAATTATAGATTAAAACAAGAATAAATAAGTCTCCTGAGCTGGATTCAGGTACAGTAATCTATTTTCACTTCCTTTTCAAATGCTAAGCACCTAGCACCCTGCCATGTGTCCTGAGGCAGAAAATGGAGGTGGTTAATACAACTTCCCTAAGGTCTTCAGCTATCTGCAATCCCTACTCACCTCCCAGTAAAACGAAGATTGGATTAGCTCTTACATTATTCCAGTGATGTGTTCCTAAGAATCTTGGAGAAAGGATTTATTTCTTTGGTACTGTTTTATATGACAGTTTTTCCTAGTAGCCACATTCCTAATGTTTGGGGGATTCTAACTAAGCCTTTATCAAAAAAGATCTACACAAAAAACTTTTCATTTTTTTTCCTTTCTCTTTGCCATTATTTGCTGTCAAAGTAAAATGAATGGTATTGGGATCAGGTTGATTATCTTCCTCCTACCTGACCAGAAGGATTAATTAGATAACTATAGAAAGCTGTATATAAGTGGCATATAGACACATGAGTTTTCCAGGCCATGTTGACAAAAGATAAATTGGGTGCCATTGCAATACTTCCAGATTTTTTCTCATAGTTATGCCCTCAATATAGGAAACTGAACTAGAGATTCTTTCTGTTGTATAAGATTGAAGGTATTGCACATAGATTGTTACTTCACTGTGAACAAATGAAATAATTTACAATAGTGTGATAAAAGTTGTTCTCTATCAGAATGCTATGCTGCACACCAAGGTCATTTGTAATAATGCTGTGTTTTAAGCACCTTTCTATAGGGGCTTTGGTTTGCAATACACTGGTATTTGGGTTTTATGATGAATATTCCCATGGGACCAGATAGAAAGTCTAACCTACCTTTAATGTAATATGTTATTATGGAAAGAATAATGGATTTAGTGACTGAAGACTTTATTCTGGTCCTGGGTCTACCCATTAAGCTATATCATCTATTGGTAAGTCATAACGTCTCTGAACATCAGTTTCCCTATCTGTAAAACTGATGTATTTATAAATACTTGTAGAAATGCAAATATATTTACTTTGACCAAAAAAGCATAGGTTCTTGACCTGGAGATGGACCTAGACCAAATCTCTCATTTTTTGATTAAGGAATCTGAAGCTAAGAGTAAGTGATGTACACTGAGGGTAGAGGTGGGGTAGGGTGGAAAACTTCAAATTATGAAGTGAATAAACATCAAGAATATAAGTAAAAGAGGGGAAAAAAGGGTTACATTTGAAACTGAAAATCTTTATTATAAACAACTTGCTTAAAAAAAAAAGGTTTATGAGGATAGTTATTGTTTGTCCTAGGAATTTGAAGAGAACCAGAAATCAGTAAGGTGCTATCTTGATTTGTAAGTGGATTGGTTTTCAGTGGATGGAGAATTGTACAGTCACCAGCATCATTTTCTCCTCCAGAGCCATTTGGATCTAATGGCAAGATCAGGATGATTGAAGATGGCCCCAGATGCAGTGGGAGACATAGGCCTTTTTTGCTAAGATCTTTCCCAAATCTCATTTTGTCTGAGGCAATACCTATTCAATGATTAAGCCTAGTATATGAAATAAGGCAAAAATTGGCATCTCTTCTTGCTTATTTATATTTAAAAAAAAAAAAAAAGAGAGAGTCAATCTGAAAGAGTAAGACCCTCAGGGTTTCTGGCCAGAATAGAAACAGTTTCTATTTACATTCACTCTGAGCTGTCAAAACCCAAACAATGGCATAGTGAGGCTTGGGCTAGGATTTATTGTTGGCTAATCAGTGAGAGCCTGAGTGAGTTTAAGGCATGGTCTTGTAACTCCATTTGAATCCCAATGAGCTTTATCAAAGCCTGGTTTTACAAAGTTGTATTTTCAGAAACCATAAATGAAACTACATGGAGCAAAAGAGCTAATTGTCTCAGGGTTGAGATTTCTTTTTATGATAGAATAAATCACAGGGAAGAGAAAAAACTTCTAGCCCATTATCCCCAAGATATCTTATGAAATTTCAGAGAAAATTTATATTCCTTTGGACTAAGCACCCTCAAGTAATTGAAGGGGCAGTTAGGTGATTCAGTGGATAGACCACCAGCCTCAGGACCTGAATTCAAACCTTATCCACATACTAGCTGTGTGACTGGGAAAGTTGTTTAATCTTGATTATCTCCAAAAAATATATAGTTTTACAATAGATTCAATGTATTATTCTCAAACATATCCCATTGGAGTTTTCTTCTGAACTTTTTACTCTTCTCTGTTAGGGGGGAAAAAGTTTCAGTGACCCTCTTTTCTTTCTTTTCTTCTTTTTGGGGATAAAACTACTCCACCCCCATCCTTTTCCTCCCCGCTACCCACCAGCCAAGAAAGAAAAACACAATTCTTTAACAAACATTCAAATTTAAACAGAAAGCATTTCTCTTTCTGAATCTTTTGTCTATTATCTTTATCCCAGGAGTTGAGTAACTTGCTTCATCAATTATCTCGAATAATGGTTGATCATTCTATTAGTCATTCTTAAGTCAATCAAAATTGTTCTCCTTTATAATGTTGTTACTATATGTCTTTTCCTGATTCTATTTGTTTTACACAGTATCAACTTATGTAAGTCTTTTCAGTTTCTCTGAAACCATTGCTTTTGTTACTTCATACAATATAATATTTTATTGTACTCATTCATATGGCATAATTTGTTTAGCCATTCCTTAATTTATGGGGTACTCCCTTTGTTTACAAGAAAGGTTGTTACAAGAAAAGAGTTGTTTTAAATATTTTTGTACAAACAGATCTTTCTCCCCTTTCTTTGATTTCTTAGGCTTAGAAGTGATATTTCTGGGTCAAACAGTACTAAAAAATTTAGTGACTTTTTGGGTATATAGTTCCAAATTGCATTCCAGGATGGTGTTACCAATTCACAACTACATCAGTGATTTACTGATGATTTTGATTTCCTTCAACAGCTGTCATTTTCTTTTCTGTCATCTTTGCAATCTGATAGATTTTTTTGTTTCATTCATTACTAACTCATTTGATGATTTCATTAGCTGCTGTGAGTTTAGTTATCATCTTTATGAATATACTAAGATCTTTATATATCTAGCCATAGTCTTTCTTCTGAATTAGTCATTGATTGTCAGCTATCTTTTGGACATGTCAAACTAGATGTCCTGTGGACATCTTAAATTCACTTTATTTAACTAAAACAGAATTCTCCAGTATTGTTCAAGGCTCCTTTCCTGCCATACTCTGAGTGACCCAGCTTTTAAACCTTAATGTCATCCTCAAGTCCTTACTTTTTTACTCCACATATCTTATCTGTTGTTAAGGATAATCATTTTTACTTTACAGCATCTCTTGTATGTGTTCCTTTCTCTCCACTCATACAGACTCAACTGTAGTTCAAGCCTTCATCATGTTGTGCCACAGTTCCCATGTCTCAGTTTCCTTCAGTTGCTCTGTTTCAGTTTCCCTTAATTGTTCTGCCCCAAAATAGCAACTTCCTTCCTTCTGACCATCAGAAATAATTGGACTCACATTCCACAGGAGTCATAAAACCTCCAGATGGTCAACCTCAACATACCCCTTATCTTTTGGCTCCAGACTTACTGTTTCCCAGTTTCTGTCTCAAGCTTCCTGTACTCCCTACCTGTCAGAATTGAATTGATAGTTTCCTTGGACCCCAAATGTCCCTGCAGTTTCTCAAATTTTCCCATGAGTTCTTTTGTTTCCCTGAGCTATGAAAACTATAAAATCCTTGATGCCCCTCAATGAGCTACTGAATACTTTGTGACATTAGTCCTATTCAGTCAGCTGGTATGTGTGTCAGTCTAAACTCACTGTGTGCTTTGAGACAAGAGTCCCAGCAGTCCTGATCCATAGCTATGGATTCTGAACTCTCAATTAACATCAATAAAGTATTATCTAATTTCCAATGTGTGATACTGCCTCAGTTTCTCCCTGAGCATTACAATCACTGCTTATCTTGACTACTGAAGCAGTCTTTTTTTTTTTTTTTACTCACGAGAGCAGCTGGTAATACAGGGGTTGCACCAATGGGTATAAAGTAGGGGATATCTGACTTCAAATTTAACTTAAGACTGGATATGTTATTATGTGTGATTCACCTAAGTTATATGCTTCACTTTCCTCAGATGTAAAATGGGATAATAATGTCACCTATTCTGCAGGGTTGTTAAGAGGATCGAGTGATTTATTATTTGTATAATGCTAGCACAGAATCTAGCATTTATATAAAGTTGATTCCCTTATCCTTTCTTTTCCCTTCCCTCTTCCTGATCTCATTGTCTCAAGTTTCCCTCATTTCTTCAATCTATCTTCTACTCAGCTGTTAAGAAAGTCATTTTTCTAAAGCTTGTATCTGACCAGGTGAAGCCCTGTTCAATAAACTCTAGTGGGTAATAAAATCTGTATTACCTTCAGGATCAAATACAAATAAATGTTTCTTCTAGGCATTTAAAGCTTTTCATAACATGATTCTTTCCCTGACTTTCTAGTCTTACTTAACTTTAGCATCCTTAATGCACTTTAAGATCTCAAGTAATACTAGACTACTTTAAATTGCATAAACACAACACTCCATCTTAGTTCCTTTGCTGTAGCTGCTCTCCATGTCTTGAATGTTCTGACTATTCAACTTAGCCTCTGTCTTCTGCTAAAGGCCTTACCTACCCTCTCCCATTTCCTCTAGTTACTAATGTTTTATCTCAAATTGCCTTCCATAAAATCTCTCTCTCTCTTCACGTATTTTTTCCATACTATCTCTCCCATTAGAATGGAAATTGTTAGTTATAAATTTGTTATTAATCAGTTGTAAGATACTTATAGAGCTAAAAAGTCATTTCAATCTCTCTTGTTAATTTTTTTTTTGAGGCAATTGAGATTAAGTGACTTGCCCAGGGTCACACAGCTAAGAAGTGTCTGAGACCAGATTTGAACTCAGGTCCTCCTGACTTCAGGGCTGGTGCTCTATCCACTGCACCACCTAGCTGCCCCTTGTTAATTGTTAATCAAAAAGAGTTTATTGCCACCCTCAGGAATAGCCATTCTTCCAAGGACAAATAAATTGTGAGTCCACAACCACTCTTTGGCTTCCAAGAGTGTCACTGTCCCATTTTACTGATAATATGTTAGCATTATTAATAAAATGGTTAATTACCCAGAAATTTGGTTCCTCAAGCTTTTTATTTGTCACAGCACAGTGCCTGGCACATGTTAAGTACTTGATAAATACATGTTGATGGACTGAGGCTAAACCTTGAGTTGTTTTAATGTGCATTTCTTTTATTATTAGTGATTTGGAACATTTTTCCCATATGCTTTTGATAGCTTGCTATTCTTTCTTTGACAACTTTCTGTTCATGTACTTTGAAAATTATCTATTGAAGAATAATTATCATTATTATGTTTTTGAATCAGTTTCTCATAAATTTTTGTGAATTCAACCAGAATTTGAACCTAGAATCTTTACTTCCAAATCCAGCCTTATTTATGCGATACTAGAGATGACTAGTCCACATAAACTATATTGGTTTTATTTATACAAAGACTTTTCAACTTTATAAACTCAAAATTACTCATTTGATATTCTATGATTGCTTTTATCCCTTTTCCAGCTGTCCCAGTTCCCCTCCACCCCGTTTTCCAGCTTTCCCAGCTGCTTTTGTTGATTAATAAGTTCCTACTGAAGAATGTGTGATCTTTATTGAAAGCCATATTATTTTATTCCTTTGCTTCTGAATATTGTTTACCTAATCTGTTTTGCAGACCCATTTTTCTATTTTTTAAGCACTCCCAGATAGTTTTGACAATTGCTGCTTTTTAATATAATTTGAGATCTTGATGTAATCTATGATGTGGGGTTTGTCACCAAATGATGGAAAGAACCAAAAATTGGAATTCAATCATGTGAAGAATTCACAATGGCCCTTCTCTTTGTCAAAAGGCAGATTTATTTAGCAGAATAGGTTACAGACAAAACAAAGGGTTACAACAGACACTGGGAATGGTGAGTATGAAGAATAGTGGGAGAGCGTACGATATAAAAGAAAACTTCCTCAGTGAAACTCTCAATTGCCCAGTAGAAAGGGAGCACCCCATGAAGTTGGGACATGCCCTTAGCTGGCAGGAAAAATCCTGAAAGGTATTTAGCCCCCTAAAAGTGTTAGTTAGCTGTAAGGAGAAGTGGAATTGAGAAGCACAGTAAAGTTAGGGGAAATACCACATGGCACAGGGGGGGTTAAGGAGAAAGAGACCATGAGGCAGAGTGCTATGGCGAGCTGACCCTCGGGATGGCTCACAAGCATATTTTATAGGGAAAATTTAACCTCAGGGACATGACTGGAATTTCTACAGAGAGTGGTCTCAGGAATTTCACATAACTTGGATTTCAGACTGGACCACCTCCCCAAAGCATCATGGAGCTAAACAGAGCCTCTTGCTTGCTTGTCTCAGGATGAATTCCTCTACTAACCACACTTAACATTGAAGACCTCTTCAGTCTGATGGTAAGATCCCTTTCCATTTTACTTTTTTGATTTTGTTTTCCTTGAAAATCTTGATCTTTTGTTCTTCCAGAAAACTTTTTTCTGGCTTTTTTTCCCCTAGCTCCTTGAAATAATCCTTTGATAGTTTGATTGATATGCTTCTGAATAAATAAATTAATTTAGATAAAATTATTTTTTATTATAATGGCACTAATTTTATATTTTTAAAAGTTATTGGGTGTGATTGCTGGGTTTTTTGTTCTATAAGTAGATTTGGATAATACTTCAAGTAATCTTGATGGACATATGGATCTGTGCTACCCAATCTTAGCATACTGGTTCATAAGTTTCTTTAATGACTTCTTTATTCTTTTGCCAATAAAATAACAGTACTATTAAACTCAATTCTGTTTCAAGAAAGGCTTAGAATCATAGAACAATAGAAAGTTAGATGTGGAGGAGGACTCAACAGTCCACTAGTCCAGCCTCCAGGCCGAAGACATTGGTGACACAGTTAGGGTTAGAACTCAGGTCTACTTTCTCACAGACCTGTGATAATCCTTTATTTTTTCATTTTTGACAGATTTGTTTTTATTCTAACAACTGATTTGCTGTGCTTAATTGGAATTCATCCCATTCACAATGGTGCAACTATTTTCTTAAATTAAAAGTTCCTAACAGTGTGAATGGGGACTCAAGATCATCTATTCATACACTGTCATTTTATTGGCACAGAAACTGAGGCTAGAAGGATTAGGAGTAACCTGGCTGTGGTCACATAACCTGTAAATTGCATTAACAAGATTTGAAACCAGATTTCCTAACTCCAAATCCATTTGAAGATGGATTCCTGGATTCCAACAATTTTTTAGTACAATTTCAACTTCTTCATTTTCCTCTTAACACACATATTTCTAATTACCAAGTACTTTACATCTGAAGAGTATAGCTGTTCTTTTTTCGAAATGGAGAGGACTTTTATTTATTTATTTTTTAAAAATGTAATTTTGGTAAAATTCCTATGGTGCTCACCCCACTCCACTGGCCTCTTGTTTGATAAACTTGACCCAGCATTGAAATTTGCAAAAACCTAATCCTGAGGCTGATGATTAATTGTGCTAATCCTGGTTTTTAAATGTGAAGCCAAGGAGACTTCCTTTGCTAAGATTGTTACCCTATAAGAGAGCTTATCCAGGTAACGTGTATATTGTCCTAAAATAATTGACTTTTATTACTAATCCCATTCTTTTTCACAAGAACTGAGTGGCTGTGATGTAGCAAACTGAAGAAATGTGAAAATGGTATTTTCCCTATCCCTTATCTCCTGTTAAATATGAAAGCATATAACAATATTCATAGAATGGCAAGTAGAGTAGTTATCCTAATTTCTAAAAAGTCAATAAGTCATTTGTAATACTGTTTACTAATGGAGATCAAAGAGGTAAAATCAGTTTTTAAAAACTTCACTCTGAAAAAGTAAATAGAAAATATTTACTAGGGATAAAACAAGTTGCAGTTCATGTGATAGTCAACCAGAGTGGTTGGACTAAAGAAATATCTGTATATTAGAATATAGTAACCTTGGATTTGAGGAAAGTGTTACCTCACAATATCCTAATACTCATTTGAGAGAAACTCTTTATTTTTAATCATAAGAGACTGTTGGCAAAAATGTATTCCACCCACAGATGCATAATCATGAAAATGAAAGTATAGGCAAACTGCTCCTGGCAGTGGAAACTAGGTTTCTCTCTTCTGAAGGATCCATACTGGTGGTCACTGCAATAGCAAGAGTTCTTATCCAAACAATGGAAGAATAAAGTGTTGTATGAGCAGCAAACTGGGTTCTGTGGTTAGGAATGTCTAGCCCAGTTCCTTAGTAGTAGTAGTGAATTGAATTGAAATAGCAGAGGTGATACCAAAGGAACCTCTTATCTGGCAGTGCTTGAAAAATGTATAATATTATGGCATTTTTAGTTGAACAACTTCTCTCATTTATTGAATGTAGCATAATGGATAAAGAACCAGTCTTTGAGCTAGGAAGAAAATGGGTTTAAATTCTGCCCAATACCACCTATGTGATGCTGGATAAAAACTTAATTTCTCAGTCTTCTAGGCCAGAGGTTTCATATGACCAATATGTCCACTGGCACATTTTTAGCAACATAAGTAAAACACAATAAGACTTATATACCTTACATTTTAAAACTAAATCAATTTACATCCCCAGGGATTTTTCTGTACAGATTGTTGTTCAGCCATTTTTCAGTCACGTCTGACTCTTTATGATCCCACTTGGGGTTTTCTTGGAAATAATGCTGAAGTAGTTTGCCATTTCCTTTTCCAGCTCATTTTACAGATGAAGAAATTAAGGTAAACTAGGTTAAGTGACTTGGCCAGGATTATATAGCTAGTATAAGGTTAGATTTGAACTCATATATTCCTGACTCGAGGCCCCAGCACTCTATCCATTGTACCACCTAGTTGTCCTAGGCATGGATTAGTGGCCCTTATTCCTATTTGAGTTTGATACTACGGGGACAGGCAACTCTCTTTAAGACTATAAATTCTAGACAATGGGCCAACTCTAGTAGCAGTGAAATTTCAGGTCCAGTCCCTATCCTGGTTTGGGGAATAAGAATCAAAGTAAGTCCTTATCCCTGTCCTCAGTGAACTAACTGTCTAAGAGGAAGATATGTATTCAAGTAAACAGAAAGTAAAATGTGATATTGAGAAAAGCAAAAACAATGAGTTCCGAGGGTTCTGAAATGGGAAATCCTAAAGGGATAATTCTACCTTGATTTGGAGTTAGGAGAGGAGGCAATGAAAAAAGATATCAAGTAAGGCTTCATCTGACACTTGTGAATATTTGACCTTAGATAAATCATTACCTCTCCTTGGATCAGTTTTCTCATGTATAAAATGAAGTGGTTGGACTAGCTGGCTTCTGACATTTTTTTCTAGCTCTAAACTTATGATCCTAGGATTCTAGTATTTTAACTGAATCTTAAAGAATGGGTAAGATTACAAAGATTAGAGATGAAGAGGAGAGAAGATTGGGATTCTGGGAAGATAGAATCATGAAAGCAAAGGTGCCACAGTATGAAAGCATATAACAATATTCATAGAATGGCAAGTAGTGTAGTTATCCTAATTTCTAAAAAGTCAGTAAGTCATTTGTAATACTGTTTACTAATGGAGATCAAAGAGGTAAAACCAGTTTTTAAAAACCTCACTCTGAAATTGATATCTTCAATATTTACTCTGAAAAGTTAAGTGGTTCATGAGAGCTCACTTCTAGAAGATGAAATGGAAACTAAATCACTTGGTTTCAAGGTTAACATTGAGAATATTATTGCCAGTTTAGCTCCCTTCATTGCATTAATTAAACTTTATCTATTTGGCATTTTAGGGGAACCTTTGAATAAAATGCTCTCAATGTTAAGAACAGAAAAATCTTTAAAACCTTTTCTACTTTTCTTTTTTAACCCAGGGATTGAATTAGACTACCTGTCCATTCTCTGTTACTCCTCTTTGCTCTTTGTCCTTTCATTCCTATTTAATGGAATAGCAATTTGGGAAGTAAAAAATAAATCAGTGGGTAGTATCTTTTTGGTTGCATTTGGCAATTCCCCTAATGTAAATAATGAATCTTTTCGCTTTTTCCACCTCTAGTAATTTACCTTTGAAGCATTTCAATCTCAATAGATGGGGAAAAATATAGAGTCTCCTTTCCAACTTTATACTGGGTGGAATTTATAGTGAGTTCCACGTAAGTGGCCCCTGTTGAGATTTTGCAATACACATAGGAACAAGGGTTTAATCTTTTCTGAGCTTTGGCACCATTCACAGCCATTTAACTTAGCATGCTTGTAAAAGGGTTCATGAATTTCCAATCTTTAGAAACTCAATAAGCAGTTGCCATCTCTAGGCAAAACTATAATCATGTGTTCATGAATCAGACTCAAAGACTTGCAAAGGCTCTCAGAGGTCATCCAATCCGACTTTTCACCCTATGTAAGAATTCCCTTTACAATATCCAGACCAGGATCTAATACTTCCAATGACAAAAGAGCTCACTGTCAAATGAGACAGTCTATTTCATTATTAAACAGCTCTAGTCCTTAGAAAGTTCTGCCTTAATGTGCTTAGGTAAAACACACATTTCATCAAAGGTTCTCTCTCCTCCCAAGGATGTGCTTTAACCCAAAGGAAGGACTCTGGGTCTTTAATGGTGGCTATTTCAGGCACTTCAACAGGCAGTGAGATTTTAGCTTTTGTTTTGCCCCTGTAAGGCCTTTTAGAGACCCTCAGTTTACTGATTCTAAATGATGCTTATAGTAGGCTGCAATGGCCCACTTTGCCTATAACTTAGTACTCTTTATGCCCATGTGGTTAAATAGTACAACTAAAACATGGACAAGCAAACTAAGAATGGGGCAGCTTGGTGATACAATGGATGGAGTATCAGGCCTGGAGTCAGGAAGACTCATTTTGTGAATTCAAATCTGGTCTCAGACACTTACTAGCTATGTAACTCCGGGGAAGTCACTTAATCCTATTTGCCTCAGTTTTCTCATCCATAAATGATCTGGAAAAGACAATGGCAAATTGCTCCAATTTCTTTGCCAAGAAAATTTCAAATGGGGGTCAAGAAGAGCTGGACACAATTGAATAATGATTGAACCACAAAGGCAGAAGAAACTTAGACTAATGTCTGAGAGAAGATGAATGAGGTTTATTATTGTTGGGAGTTTTTATTACATTTTTAGGGAGAAAGAAGGGATAAAAATAAAAGCTTTGAGAGCTAAAAGGACATCAGATCATCTAGCTGTCTTTCCCTCATTTTTATAGGAGAA
>JAJPUD010000155.1:38929-52732 GCA_023553655.1 Myrmecobius fasciatus | reverse complement strand
AGGACATCAGATCATCTAGCTGTCTTTCCCTCATTTTTATAGGAGAAGAAATTGAGGAAAATTAAGTAATTTGCTTAAGATAACATAAAGAATATATTAATTATGATTTGAACCTATGTCATTAAACTTTCAATCAACTTTTAGAAATAGGTAATATTAAGGAAGAATAGTATGAAAAATTGGTGAAAAGACATTTATCCAAAAGCCTAGGGATGCATTCTCCTTTGAGTATATACAGGGTACCAGGGAAAGTGGCTGCCAGCTTGAAGAACATATATAGAAAAGTCTTTTCTCCCTCAGTGGAATCTTTATGAAGTTCCTCTGAGATGTTTGTAGCTCTCTGCTAGACCCTGAGGGAGAGACTCTTTTAGAGTCTTGGAACTGTATATCTTTTTTTTTTTTTTTTGTTTTTTTTTTGGTTTTTTTTTTTATATAAAGCTTTTTATTTACAAAACATATGAGTGATTTTTCAACATTGACCTTTGCAAAAACTTTTTTTTCCCAAGCTTTTCCCCTCCTTCCCCCCACCCCCCACCCGTAGATGACAGGTAATCTAATACATGCTAAATAGGATAAATTATATGACAAATACAATACATGTATACATATGTATACAGTAATCTTACTGCACAAGAAACATCAGATCTAGAAAGAGAAGAAAAAAAAAACCTAAGAAGGAAAACAAAATGCATGGAAATATTCACAGAAAGCGTTAAAATGCTGTGTTGTGGTTCACACTCAGTTCCCATAGGCCTCTCTCTGGATGTATATGACTATCTTCATCGCTGAACAACTGGTTTGAATCACATCATTGTTGAAGAGAACCATGTCCATCAAAATTGATCATCATATAGTCTTGTTGCTGTGTATAATGTTTTCCTGGTTCTGCTGATTTCACTCAGCATCAGTTCATGCAAGTCTCTCCAGTCCTCTCTGAAATCTTCCTGTTGGTCATTTCTTACAGAACAATAATATTCCATAACATTCATATACCATAATTTATTCAGCCATTCTCCAATTGATGGGCACCCACTCAGTTTCCAGTTTCTTGCCACTACAAAAAGGGCTGCCACAAACATTTTTGCACATGTGGATCCCTTTCCCTCCTTTAAAATCTCTTTGGGATATAGGCCCAGTAGAAACACTGCTGGGTCAAATGGTATGCACCGTTTGATAACTTTTTGAGCATAGCTCCAAATTGCTCTCCAGAATGGTTGGATCCGTTCACAGTTCCACCAACAATGTATCAGTGTCCCAGTTTTCCCACATCCCCTCCAACAGTTATCATTATCATTTCCTGTCATTTTAGCCAATCTGACAGGTGTGTAGTGGTATCTCAGAGTTGTCTTAATTTGCATTTCTCTGATCAACAGTGACTTGGAGCACCTTTTCATGTGACCAGAAATAGTTTCAATTTCTTCATCTGAAAATTGTCTGTTCATATCTTTTGACCATTTATCCATTGGAGAATGGCTTGAATTCTGATATATTTGAGTCAATTCTCGATATATTTTAGAAATGAGGCCTTTATCAGAACCTTTGGATGTAAAAATATTTTCCCAGTTTATTGCTACCCTTCTAATCTTGTCTGCATTCATTTTGTTTCTACAAAAACTTTTTAACTTGACATAGTCAAACTTATCTATTTTGTGATTAGTGATGACCTCTAGTTCTTCTTTGGTCAGAAATTCCTTCCCCCTCCACAGGTCTGAGAGGTAAACCATCCTACATTGTTCTAATTTGTTTATAATATCATTCTTTATGCCTAGATCATGAATCCATTTTGACCTTATCTTGGTATATGGTGTTAGGTGTGGGTCAATGCCTAATTTCTTCCATACTAGTTTCCAATTATCCCAGCAGTTTTTGTCAAATAGTGAGTTTTTATCCCCAAAACTGGGGTCTTCGGGTTTATCAAACACTAGATTACTATTGTCATTGAGTATTTTGTCCTGTGAACCTAACCTATTCCACTGATCCACTACTCTATTTCTTAGCCAGTACCAAATGGTTTTGGTGACCACTGCTTTATAATATAGTTTTAGATCTGGTGCAGCTAGGCCACCCTCATTTGCATTTTTTTCATTAATTCCCTTGAAATTCTTGACCTTTTGTTTTTCCAGATGAATTTTGTTGTTATTTTTTCTAGGAACTGTATATCTTTTGACATGTGTTGTCCTCTTAGCTCCTGATTAGATTCACTATTATTATTATTATTATTCATTACTACTGGTCCATTTTCTCTATTAACATGGTCAATGAGCATAGGAGGGGAAATTTGAGACTCCCTCTTAGCCCATTTCCCTTCCCCAAACCTTTCACTCTTTGGTTCACATGTAAAAGTCTATGCCCCTCAAAATGTTCCCCAAATTTTGATCCCTCCCTATCACCTCAAGAAGTTGTTGGAATCCTTCTCTTTTACATCTAGGTCAATGCTTTGCCTGATTTCTTCATTCAATCAACATTTTTTTACTATCTGATTTCAACTAATGACTTCAAGGACTTCATTCCTTCCTACCTTTATTAACTTAGTTGTTAATTTTATGCCTTTGATTCATTTATTGATTTAATAGAAGTATCCAGGAATTATCCACATCTATTTTACATATTTTATTGACTGACTGATTCAATAAACTTCACCAAAGAGACCTCTCACTGATAAAGAAACACATTAGACTTAGAACATCTTGTTATAAAGACATTCCTCCAGGCCCATACCTCTACAGTGGAATCAATTTTTTTGAGAGGTTTTTATGCATGTAACCCTTATTTCAGAGGTTCTCATGATTAAACAGGACCAAGTATACTCTGGGATATGTGTGTATGAGTGAGGATATTTTATTCTTTATAGACAAACCAAAGAATAGATATATACATTATATACCCAAGTATATACTGAAACCAGTACCCTATTTGTAAGCACACCTACTTGTAAACACACCTCAGTATTTCAAGTGACCTGAAATTTCTCTCCTATGGGTATTCATTCCATTGTCACAGTCATAAGTCATGCATGCTTTCTTATCTGTGTGATTCTTGTTTGTGCTCTTCTATAAATATTCCACTGAGGATCTACTTAGAGGGGAAATCCCTTTCTCAAAGTCTTTTATACTTCAAGAATACTAATAGAGCTTATGTATTTCATAAGACTAGATAACCTTCTTTTCTTTGCATACTCTCCCTTTTATTCCCCAATAATATCTTGTGCCACTTTTTGAGTATAGGTTATACATTGGTTATATACTGAATATCCATGCACTGTATGTCTCTCCATTGCCTGTTGGGTTACATGTGACTTTAATTTGTAAATAGTGATAAATCAATATTTGCAATCTTAGAATAATACCAGGACATTTAAGTTGAAAAGATGAATCTTTGCAACAGGAAGAGGCTTAGAGATCATTAAAACACAATGAATTTTCTAAATGCAATGTATGATGACTTTCTCCTATTTGATTCTGGGCCTAATTCCTTCCATGAGGAATACCTTTTTCAAATTTATGAATTAATGTATGAACTCAGTGGATGGACCATCAAATTATAATCCTGATATAGATGATGGGAATTTTTCCAACCACGTAGCTTTATTCTATATGAAATATTAGACTGATTTATTTTCAATAACTATGAATCCCTTTGAAGAAGCCCTGTAATGTTCTGATCCTTGATTCATTCAACACATCTTATAAATAGGAGTACTTAGAAGATCACATCATTTATAGGATATTTCTCTTCCATTTGGATATTTTGCATGAGACAGCCTGTTTAATAGTGTCAAATACTATTGGTGAACAAATCTCCCTGCTTTATGTGACATTTGTAAACCAGAGACCCCTGAACAAGACTTCTCTGTGGTTGAATTTGTCAGGGAAACCATAATGGGATCATAGAAGCATATGTATTTTTAAGTCAATCCTGTTTCTATAAAGATGAATCATTTGTGAAAACCTGCTTTTTCCTTGATATTTTTATTTCAGGATATAGGTTAGTAAACAGTGGAACATAAAGATAATGTTGGACATTGAATGCCATATGAAACATTTAATCTTTATTCTATAGACATTGCGAAGCTATTAGAGAAATGATGATTCAAGAGGTAGATGCATAAACTTAGGGTTTCTTTATAAAGTGAGATAAGGCTTACTATGCATGTAGACATTGTCATAAAGATTTCATAATGCTGGAAAATAAACATATAGGTAGATAGTTATTGATTTTGTTCTTGATGGCCTTTTTTGAATATTAATATCATCTATAAATCTTTTGGTATCTCATTCTAAATGATATACCTTATAAAACAATCTCTCAATATTTTTAGGTTTCTGTTGCATCCAGTATGTATTAGTTTGTATTGGATCTTGTTCAGCCCCTCTTATCAATTTTATCTTTACAGGTGCCATTTCTTCTTTATAGAGCATTTTTGGGATCGGAGTATTAGAGGCCTCTGTCACTGATGATGGAAATAGGTAATTATAGAAATGATAACAAATTTGCTCTATTTTATGTCTCTTTGCTGATCTCTTGCCAATTTAATCTATGAATGCTTTTAGGATGATGTTGCTTATTTGGGCTGCATGCTGAGATTTTCTTTTTCTTTAGACATATTTTCCCACTTTTCATTGTTTTTGCTGTTTTGTAAGTTGATACTTAGAGCTTTAATCAGGACAAAATAATTGTGTCTTTGTCTTAGCAAACTAAAATTTGAAGATTCCAAATTTGTGGGACATTGACAACAGTCACAATTCTTCAGCAATATCAAAACAACAAAAATCTAATTTGGTAACATGGGAAACAACCTGATGGAGGACTGAATTGAATTCTTTTCCTTCCCCACCTTACTCTTTCCATAACTGGTGACTATGCTGGTGCTTTTGTCCCCTCTTTTTATATATTTTATATATTTATATGTTTATATCCTGTCTTCCCCCTAAAAAGTATAATTTAAAACTCCCAACAACTGATGGCATATTTAATTTTTCTTGCTCTGCACTATTAATAGTATTTGCCTTGACTTCAGAAATTCCAAGTCATTGATATGAAAATATTGCTCATCAAATCATAGACACAATCAATAATTTCATTCAAGAGAATGACAATAATGAGACAACATACCAAAATTTGTGGGATATGGCCAAAGCGGTTATAAGGGGTAATTTTATATCTCTAGATGCTTACTTGCATAAAACAGAGAAAGAGAAGATCAATGACTATTAAAAAAGCTAGAAAAAGAGCAAATTAAAAACCCTTAATTAAATACCAAATTGGCAATTCTGAAAATAAAAGGGGAGATTAATAAAATTGAAAATAAGAAAACTATTGAATTAATAAATAAAACTAAGAGTTGGTTTTATGAAAAAAACAATAAAATAGATAAGCCTTTAGTTAATTTGATTAGAAAAAAGGAAAGAGGAAAATCAAATTGTTAGTCTCAAAAATAAGGGAGAACTTTCCATCAATGAAGAGAAAATTAGAGCAAGAATTAGAAGTTACTTTGCCCAACTTTATGCCAATAAATTTGATAATCTAAATGAAATGGAGGAATATCTACAAAAATATAGATTGTCCAGGTTAACAGAAGAGGAAATAAATTATTTAAATAGCCCCATTTTAGAAAAAGAAATAGAACAAGCTATTTATCAACTCCCTAAGAAAAAATCTCCAGGGCCAGATGGATTCATGTGTGAATTCTACCAAACATTTTAAGAACAATTAATTCCAATACTATATAAACTATTTAAAAATATTGCTCATAAACTGTCAGCATCTCCATTTGTAGTACATTCTAAACTAGTTTTATCCTTGGCTACCAACATTCTATTGGGTAATGACATCATGATTTTTCTGGCTAATGTAGATTTTGGTCTTTTGGCGGGGTACATTTGTGTAGTGAATTATTTGCATTGGTTAAATATCTGTAGGAAATTTGACACAGTCAATATATTGGTCATTTTCCTTTTTTGTTGGTTTTTGTTTTTGGGATACATGGATGATTTGGGCTATATTTTTGAAGAACTATGGATAATTCTGCTAAGATTTTCACATCAGCAATTAGCATTTTGAGATATATTTAGATTTGGGGGTTCATGTTTGGTGCATACCGTATCTATTTTGTCTTTGCCACTTTGCTCTGAAAGAATGTATTCATGATTTATAACCTTGTGGCTTATGTGCCATCTATAGACCTTATACTTCTTCTATTTATTGGACCTGAACTATATTTTCTAGTTGTTTTTTTTTTTTTTTGTCATCCTACATTGTGTCCATTTTTACATTGAAGTCACTGAGTATCAAAGGTCTTTCACTGCTGCTGCCATATTCAAGTTCTTGCCTTCTTACAATCTCTCCAGTTTTTCTCAAATACAGGACTCATCTAACCTTCGTGTCTACCTTTGAGCAAACACACACTTTATCTTCCCTTTTATTCAAATAGGAAAGGGAACTAGTTGGCAAAAATATCTTGGAACTCACTAAATGTAATGGATATATGAATATATAATTTTATCTTTAAATCCTTGTATGAAAGATTGAAAATGTTACTCAAAGTTCTTCATGCTATAGTTTCTTTATGACTTGATATTGACTTCTTTCCAATATTTTGTTGTTTAAAATATTATTAAAATGAAAGTTTAGCATTCTGGACAATTTAAGGGCCTTAGAACTCATTGATGTTTTCATTAACAAGCTAAAAAAAAAAACAAAAAAAAATCACTTTTTGCTGGAGGTAATGGCTACCAGCTTTTGAAAGCCTAATAGTTTTGTGTGTTTTTACTAAGAATGGAATTCATGATCACATGATTAAATGGTGGTGTTTATTTCCCTCTTGATTGAAATGTTACTGATTCATTCTCCATAGTTCACAGCCACATCACAACTAGAGTGTGGGAGGGAAACAAATTAGTTTGACCTGTAAAGGCATATCAGAAAACTGATTCTTAATTTAAGAAAAACAAAAAACCAAAACCTAAATAGCATATTGAAAAAAAAATACTGAACACAGTAAGTTATTATACTTTTGTCTCAAACTCTTTTTTTTGATGAGCAAGGGATTCCAGGGACTCTTATGGGACTCCAGTGATTGGGGAAACAAAGACAAGGCAGAGTAGAGCATTGGGGGATAGAAGTTCCAGGAAAGGACCATAAATTCAGTTCTGACAAATTGGGGGTGTGGAGGAAGGATCAGAAATTCTGATATGGAGCTAGGAGACACTGAGTCTGAGGCCAGAAAGATATACCCAAACATTAGAGATAACCCATCTGAAGTTTTATGACTCTTTGGAATGCTAGTGGCCAGAGCTCTGCAGCCCTAATTATTTCAGTCCTAATGGCCAGGAAGGGAGGGTTTGCCATCAGGGAAATTGAGGCAGAACAACTGGGGCCAAACAATTAAGGGAAATTGAGACATAACAATATATAGTTAGATGGGAAAAAAAGAACAATTTGTTAGTCAAGATATTATGATTTAGGGCATCTGTGCACAATACTTAGTGATAATATAGGATACACAGAAAAGTTCAAGACCCCATTATTCCCCTCAAGAATATTATAATTAACTTAGGGGAAATAAGAGTCATATGGTAAAAAGATAACCAAAATGTCCTACAAGATTTCTGAAATGGGAGAGATTACTTTAGACTGGAGAATTGAAGTAGGAGGTGGGAGCTGAGGAGAGATTTTAAAGCAGTGTTTAGAGAGGAGAATATTCCAGATGAGATGAAAAGCAGAAGGAAAAAGTGACGTGGAAAATTATAAAAATCAAAGAATTGCAGTGCTAAAAGTAACTTTATAAGATGTGTTTAAAGCATGGTGTTGGTTATGGTTAGAGTTATAGGGTATAAGTTAGTGAATAATAGAACATAAAGATTGTGTGGGGCTTTGAATGACATAAAACATTTAAACTTTATTCTATAGATGCAGGGGATCTATTAGAGAAATAACATGATTCAGGAAGTAAACATACAAATTTAGGATTGTGATTTTTTTTCAAAATGAGACAAGGATGACAACATTACAAGCAATAAGTAGCTTGTCTTCAAATACAAGTTTCCTTTTTTTAAAAACTTTATTTGGAGCATGAATAGTATATTGTTTTTTGTAGTTAGGTGATACAGTGAATAAAGTGTTGAGCTAAGAATCAGGAAGATCTGAGATCAATCTGACCACAGACACTTAACTAGTTTTGTGATTCTGATCAATCCCTTAAGTCTGTTTTCAAATGTTTCCTTATCTGTAAAATGGGAATAATAGCACCTACCTCCTGGGGCTGTTGGGAGATGCAAATAAATTAATATTCATAAAGTGCTTAACATAATTCCTGGCATAATAAATGTTAATTGAATTAAGAATTGGAAGAAATCTTATTGGCCAAGTAATTCAACTTCTACAGGAAAGAAATCCCCACTGGCAAGTGAACATCTAGCTTTTTAATGAAATTTTCCAAGGATGGGCAATGGTTACCTTAGCAGCCTTGAGTGCCCTTCCCAGACTATTACCCCACTTGTTATCTCCTTCATTAAAATATGAGCTCCTTGAGGCCTTTGCTTTTTGTTTTTGTGTTTCTAATGCTTTATATCCTGTAATTGCTATTGCCCTTCCCCTAAAATTATTTACTTTGTAAATATTTTGTATTTAATTATGTAGATTCATATTGTATTCTCCACAACAGAATATAGTTTCTTGAGGGTAAAGACTGTTTACCTTTTGTCTTAATCTCCTCAGCACCTGTCTTAAAGTGGGCACAATAAATTCCCATTGAATTGAATTTTGTTCTTCCTTGATTCCATATTCTGCATATTTTCACTTTCTGAGTGTTTAATAGAGATGATTCAGCTATCATCTCAATACAGATAACTCAAATCTTCTGCATTCTCTTTCTGTCTCTCTAGCTGGGTATCTCTACTTGAATGTCCTATAGGCACCACACACTTAAAATGTACAAAACAGAACTCATTATTTCCCCCTTCCAAAATACACTCCCCCCAACTTTTCTGTTTCAATGGAATCAACTTTTTTTTTAGTTATTTAGATTCATAATGTCAATAAACGTTTATTGAGCATGTGCTAGGAAGAGTGATAAATGTTGAGAATACTAATACAAAAGAAAGACAATTTCTGCCCTCATGGAATTTATAGTCTGATGAGGGAAAAACTACACACAAAAGGAATCGGAAAAGCAGAGCTGGGGAGGAGGAGAAATACCCAGTGCTGGAGCTTTGAGAAGATGTAAGTCAAAGAGTTCTCAAAACAGAGCAACCCACTTTTTCTCTCTTTAAATGGATGTTTAGAGTTCACTTCTTAACTCTGCCACCTTCTTTTCTAATCAGTTGTCAAATTTCATAGATTTCACGATCTCAATATTTTTTTGCATTCATTCTTTACTCAAATCCCACCTACCATAGCCTGGGTTCTCATTATTTCCTTACCAAATTGGCTTCTTCCTTCCCATTATCCCTCTTTTCTTCACAGTTTTTTCTCTACTGGATATTCCTAACTGGCAGGTTTGACCATACCATAACTCTTCTACTCAAAATGCTTCAATGGCTCCCAGTTAGGAAAACAAAAACCAAAAACCAAACTCTTCTGGCATTAAAGTATTTTCACAAGCTGGATCCAGTTTAACATTTTATACTTATTCCAAATTCCTCCCCCTCACACGTGCTATGTGACAGTCAAACTGTCATACTTATTATTTCCTAAACACAATATTGATGAGATTGAAGTCTAGCACCAACTGTTGGGGTTCAATGCCAAATGTTGAGGTTCAGATAGCAATCCCTAATTCAAAATCAGAGGCATTAAGCACATGTGAAGAATTCACAATGGCTTTCTCATTGCCAAAAGGTATTTTTATTTATGAGAAGACATTACAAACAAAATGTAGATACTCACTGGAATTGCAAACATGAAATAGATTTTGGAGAGCATATAGTTAGCAAGGAAAGGGGTTTTAACAATTAATAATGGAAAAGACAAGTTCTTCAGCAGAACTCACAGTTAATCAAGAGAAACAGAATATGTCATAAGGTGGGACTATGTCATTATCTGGCAGATTAAATCCATAGAAGAGATTAGCATCCTAAAAGATTTAATTATAACAAGAAGAAAGACACCATGAGGAAGAACAGCATGACCAGTTAACCCAAAAGGGATTCAGAAAAGATGGCAAAAGCCATGGACATATTTATGAAGGAAATTTAATCTGAGGGTTCGACATCATAACTTGGCTTTCTGATTTGACACAATAAGATGGGGATTCTCAAGACCTCCATGGAGATGGGATAGTAAGGTTGACCTGATCCCCATCAGTGCCCTTCCCTACTTGCTTCATGAATAATCAGTACTTCAGGTTTTCTCTGCCAACCTCATCTACTTATCTAGGACCTTATTAGTATTCCATCTCCCACCATCATTAGTCAGTTTGTTCCCCATTCCAGAAATGCTCTTCTTCCTCACTTCTGCCACTTCGAATCTCTTAACTCCTTTCAATATTTAGATCACATGCCACTTTCTTCAGGAGACTTTTGTTAATTGGTTTCCTCCACTTTCAAATAATTGTGTCATACATACATACACACATACATACATATATATATATATATATATACATACACATATATCTATCTAGTTGGTTTTCTCCACTTTCAAATAATTGTATCATACATATACATATATATACATATTTATCTATTTATGTATGTATCATATATCTGTATCTTGTATATTTTTTCCTGTGAATATTTTAATTCCCCAAGTAAAATCTAATCTGCTTGAAGGGAGTGATTTTTTAAACTTTACTTTTGTATTCTTGGTACCTACAAAGGGGCTTGGAATATAAAGGATAATTAATAAGCAATTGTGACTGATTATTTAAAAAAATTCCAGCATGTATGAAACACTTTTGATAAATATGTTTCTTCAAAACAAAATCTCAGTAATCTTCTTGAGAAGAAATTTCACAAAATACAGCCTCCCTTTCCTGGCAAACTCATTTTTGAGTTTTTGCTATGGCAAAGCAGAGCCTGTAATATTTATTAATAATTACCATGTTATAATTTAAATCCATTCCTACATATGTCTTCAGTACCTTTTTACTTGTCAGAAATATTGGACAGACAGAAAAACAAAACAAAGATTAAAAAATATTCTACCTAAACTCCCAAATGAAATGCAACTCTTGTTTATAAATTATGAAAGTTTCAGACAGTTTAGTTTTAAGACATGAGCTAATGAAAATTGAGTTTGTTTTTTATGTTTTAGGATGTCACTAATATGCTTCAAAAATTTCATAAACTTTAGTGGGTGAGTTCAGGCTTCATTCCATACATCATTTTTCATACTATTAATTTTTAGTTATATTTTCTAATAAATTCTCCACAGAGAATCAACCTGCCAGGTTAGGAATCTTTCTTTTTTTCCTTCTTCTGGGTACTACTACAGAATTCTACCACTGATCTGCTTCTTTTCTCAATACCTAGATATCTCTGAAGTTCCTTTTTATATGTAGGTCATCCTTAGAAATAGGCCACAGCCTACTTATGTTCACTGTATACCTCTCTTTTGCTCTTTGGTTCACATAGAATTTTAATTCTTATGTTGTGCATGGTAGGAGTAAATGGTGATGATGATGATAATGACAACAATGAAAATAATTACAATGCACTTTTATTTATATAGCATTTTATAGTTTATCTTCGCAAAGACTTAGTGAGGTTTATATGGTGAATCATGTTTTCCTGCTTTAAGAGAAGGAAACTGAGGCACAAAGAGATTGTTATATGTTCAACATCATATAAATAGTTAAAAATAGTTCTCAAGCTCAGGACATCTGACTTGAAGATCTTGCCTCAGTACCACAACATAATTAAGAAACTGTTATAATAACTCCCCCTCCCCCCAGGAACTATTAAAACAGAAGAAACCCCTGGTTCAAAAGGGGGATTGTCACTAGCTGCTATTCTTCTTAGGAATTATATATAAACGCATAGACCATAGAACCCCATATGAACCCACCAAACTCAGAAATGGAATCATGACCAACAGTGATATTGCAATGAAGGAAAGGGGATGACTTATAATGAAAGAAGTTGGTAAAATACTTTTATCAATGACTTGGACAAAGTTGTTGATTCATTAAATGTTTTGAGTGTTATGTGAATAAATGTCGCTTTCCCCCAGTTGAATTCAATCTGTCTCCTTGAGAGCAGAGAATATTTTTGCCTCTGAAAAGCTAAGAGCAGTACTAGCATATAATAGGCATTCAACAAATCTTTATTGAAGGTACTGGATTTTATTAAATGGAAGAATACTAGATCTTAAAACTAAGGCCCAAATCGATGAATGAACTTGCTCAAAAAGACACATAAGTCCAGGATTGATGACTATGTACTTTGACTTCGGTCTAGTGCTTTTTGCAATGCATTATAATAATAAACTATGTAAAGAACAAAGTTGTTGTTCGATCATTTCAGTCATGTCCAACTCTCTATGACACCTTTTGGAATTTTCTTGGCAAAAATACTGGAGTGATTTGCCATTTCTTTTTTCAGCTCATTTTATAAATTTATAAATGAGGCAAGCAGAGGCAAGTAACTTGCCCAGGTTCACACTGGATTTGAACTCAGGTTTTCCTGACTTCAGGACTCTCACTTTATACACTGGGCTACCTAGTTGCTTTGAGTGTTAGATCTTGAATTAAGAAATAACTAAATAGTTAGATTCCAGCATCATTGAGCTCTAGGTCTTATACACTTAATTCAAGAAATGGACAACTCATATTGCTAGTGATCTATTCTCACAGTTCCAATTCAGTTATATTGACTTAAGCTCTCTTTGAGGACCCTCCCCCCATCTTTTTTTTCTTTTTGTCTCTCTTCCTCATTTCCCCTTGGCAGGATCTTAAATAGGACAAAATTACTAAAGATTTTTAGGTCATAGATGACTAATCCAGCTAATGAAGCATAGGAAACACTTGAATGAGGTTGGGAGCTGAAAAGCCATAGAGACATTTCCATAAGCCACATGGATATTTTCCATAGGTCACAGGACGTTTCCACAATCACTCACTCAGGATCAAAGCATCCTAATTGTGGCATGGTACTATTGAATGATGGAGCTTGAAGAAGGGGATGTTTCATCATCATCAAAACTGTGTTGTTTTTTCTTAACCATGGATGTTGCTTGAAGCTCCCAGTCATATGGATGAGATTAGCTCTAGTTGTATCAGTAGTTATCAGCACAGCCCCATATAAGTTGGACTAATTGATAGTTTGAATTTCTAGACTTTGAATGCATTCTGGCTCTTTCTGACAGAAATCACAACTGACCCATTTCATATTAAGCCAGCCTATTACAGAATTTATCACCACTTCTACCCAGCCCTTCTTTAGATACATGCACTTACCTGCATCTAAAATTCCAGATATACCAGTGCTTTTTAATGAATTATTGCCCATGCAAAGTATTTTAAAAAGGTTGTGGATAGAATGGACTTAGACTAGAATAAGGAAGACCCAAGTTCAGATCCCACCTCTGATACTTATACTTATTAGCTGTGTATCTTTAGGCAAATCACTTAACCTATTTCTAACTCAGTTTTCTTATTTGTACAATGGAAGTAATAACACCTACCTGATATGGTTGTTGTGAAGGTCAAATGAGAATTATATGTGTCTATATGCACACATCCCAACATAGTGATGTCATTTCAGTCTTCTTTGGTAATGAAGGGCAACAACCAACCAACCAAAATAATACTTTGCTATTTTATATCCATCTATCTATCTATCTATCTATCTATCTATCTATCTA
>JAJPUD010000155.1:0-38919 GCA_023553655.1 Myrmecobius fasciatus | reverse complement strand
ACCTATATAGATATAAACATATAGATGTGCACATACACACACACTGCTATATATATATATATATATATATATATATACATATATATAGGTATGTGTGTATAGGTGTGTATATTTACATATATAATCCAATTTTGCATACCCTGAAGCAGTATATAAATATTAGCTATTGTTTTCACTATGATGATGATGATGATGATGAGAAGTAACATGCCACTGAATGAAATGGGAAACTGAGGACTTCTCACAATAATAACCTTGGGTCGTTCAAGTTCTGTTTAATTATTGAATTCTGGGAGAAGAGCAAGATTTGCTCTTCTAGCAGAAATATTTTAGATAACCCTTTTGACACCTTGCTCAACTACTTCTCAGGAGGTAAACCTGACTAATTGCTTAATGGCCTGGAAGATGTCTCCAATTTAGCTATCCCTAAGAATGCCTGAAAACAGACCAGATCACCTTGATAAATAGTTTAGTAGTTTAGGAATATTTAACCCTCTTGCTTAATTGATCCCTTTTCTTAATAATACCCTCCCAAAAGGTATTCAAAACATTTATTGCTTAACTAAGTTCCTGGTGCCACAAAGGCCTACCTGCATACCAAAGACAAATATTGAGATGGTCGATGACTTTAAAGATTAACTGGAGGCTTGGGTGGGATAAAGGAAGGGTTTTTCTGTAATCCTTAACTATATAATCATGTTACCTACTTCTGTAAATTGGCCTCCCTGCTCCAGTTCTGGAGCAGAGGCTGACCCCGCTTCTCTCCAGAACTGAAATAAAGAAACTTTCTGTTTGTACCTAGAGAAGTCTCTGAACAGTCAATTTTTAGTTAGGGTCTTTTTGTCCCACACACTACCATGGAAAAAATAATACTAGACTTGGATCAAAAAAATCTGATTCTTAGCAAGCATTTAATAGGTTCTAACTATGATCCAGGCAATGATTTTGTCACTTACTTGAAGTATAACTTGGAAAAAGTCATATCCCCTTATGGGCTTCAGTTACCTTTTCTATAAAATGAGGGGATTGACCAGCATAATCTGTATGATTTTTTTTTAGCTTTAACAGTCTCTCCTTCCTTGATTCTAATTTCACATCAACTGCCTCCCCAACATAGGGATGTCAATCATAATGGAGGTGTTCACCACTGAGTCCAGTTCTTATCATTTCTGGTGTCCCCACATGGACTTCAGAACTTGTATAGTGTATTACTTCTGGTCTATTTATCATGTGAAATAGAGGAATTTTGACTGTCTGCTGACCTAGAAATGAGAATACTTATAAAAGGTACTGACTAGTTGAGATAATAATTTTTTCCTTCCTGGCCGCACTAGAGTGGGCTGGACTGCTAGAAGAGCTTTGTGTAGGAAGAAGTATTGTCCTTCCTCAACTAGACTGACATGTGACATAGTTGTTCTTTGCCTCTTTGCATTTTTTATTTCTTCCTTTTAGAGAAAGGAATATCCGACAAAGACGACCTTTTGAGGTTTGAAAGGTCATTAAAGTAAACTGTCAAGGTTCTGGAACCAGAAACTATGCCAGATTTTGCAGATAGCATTCTCAGGGCGAAATAAAGACCCCAGTGACTAACTAGACCTGATATAGAAATATATTGAAGGCAATCAAGTGGGAGCAACAGAAACTCATCCATTACTGATGTAAAATTCAAGCAGTCAAGTTGATGATGAAGTCAGTGATTTGCTTAAACTGATTTAAGTTCATTCTCCCAGGTAATCAAGATGGTATGTAGAGAGTGTGCTTCTAGGTATTGGAGAGAAATGTTTGTACTTCTGTTTTTGCTTTATATTCTCAGTAATTACCCCATTGTAAAAGCTATTTGGTGCTTATTCACTAAATGACAACAGGGCACCAAATGCTAAAGGATATATACCACATAAAAGGGAAACAATGAGCTGGTGATTGATATTAGGAAGAACATATGAAAATGAAGGTTTGAGCTGATAACAAAAGAAAGACTTTCAACACTTTCAAGGGTTCTTCTAGAATCTTGAGGAAGAATGTAGCCTTGTTTAGGGAGACAGTTCATTTGTGAAGCTTAGAACTGAGAGCTGAATATGATCTGATTCTAAAAAAGTGAAACTGTAAGAAAAGGTAAAAAGAGTAATTACCTCATACAAATGAGGTGTGAGAGGAAGAAGTGATATAGTGGAATTAGATGGAGGAGGAGGATGACTGGTAGTCAGGAAAGGGTTAAAGAGGCAATAATAGATATATATCTAGAAGGATAGAAAAATCTAAATTCAGAAAGAAATAAAAGGATAAGAGAATAGAGAGGGAGGAGAGAATAAAGATAAGAATTTTTAGAGGGAGCCTTACTCACACCAGATCTGGGTTAAAGAGAATAATGTATACATTTAGAGGGGAATAAAAATTTTCTAAATTTATAAAGAAATAAGGGAGTAGGATAAAGAGGGGTATAAAAGAGTATGTAGATTAATGGGAATAGGATAAAGAGGAAAATTTATATTTGGAAGGGTGTAAAAGTATTCTGAATTCAGATAGAAACAATAGTTTTGGGAGACTGGATAAAAGAGGGATTGCTGGTTGAGGTTTGGTTAAGTAATAGAATAGCAAGAAGGCAGATAGAAGTAAAGTAGGAGTTGGATAGTGAGGAAAGGAGGAAGGAGGAAAATATAAACAATAAGTATTTATTGATTAAAATGTGAATCCGATGAATTCACTCAATATAGAAATATTAGATTAAAATATTGTTTTATGTTGTTTTCAGGAAATGTTATAAAGATGAGAAATACACATAAACTTAAAATAAAGATCGAGTAAAATTTATTATATTAAAAAAGTAGGGATGATAATAATGATCTCAAAGTTAAAGTTAGAATGGATTGAATTGGAAGAAAAAATAAGGAAATACATTATATATCAGCCACATGAAACAATATTGTTTTAGACTATTTATTAAGGCTGGAATATTGCTGTGGTATAGGAAATGATGAGTTGGTAGATTTAGAAAAATATGAAAAGACTTTTAAACTTGTGAAGAAAGATGTTATCTACCTACCTTCAGAGAAACAGAGGACAAGTGGAAATAAGCATAGTATAGTTTTTACATATATGTGTATAAACATATATATGCATATGTGTGAATGATTATAGATAACTATATACATTTATGTGTATATACATATATGTATATATTGTATATTATATATATATATGTATATATATCTAGAAGGGTATCCTAGGGAAGTCTTCTAAATTCAGAAAGAAATAAGAGGGTAGGGATATAGGGAGGGGGCAGAGGATAAGGGGAGGATTTTAGAGGGAACTCTAGTCACATTAGACCTGGGTTAAAGAGAGAACAACATGTAAAATTAGGGGGGAATTTTACATACATATATATATATATATACATACATACATACAAATATACACACATAATATATTTATATCTATATCTCTGCACTTAACAGTAACCTTCTTTGGGGGTGGGAAGGAGGAAGGGAAAAGATAAAGTAAAAGGTACATCATAGAGAACAAAAGAAAAGCTCTAAGGAAGCAAAGAAAAGATTATACAGCTCTGAACACAATGTGCACTATTTATTATATAAGCTTTCTTATAGTAGAAATTAATTGCTTTATATTTTCAATTCTCTCTTATGTTCTGCTGTGCATATGGCAATGTGGCTGTTTTCCTTTTCTTATTTTGTATTTAAGTTTAAAATAAATTTAAAAAAGAGAGAAGTTGAGACAATCAAAAGAAAGGCACCTTCAACTCATTCAGAAGTACTTATAGAATTCTGAGAGAGATGCTGCTTTGTCCAGGATCTTGGTTCTGTGAACTGTGAAAATGGGAGTTGGATAAAGGTCTTCTGCTTGTAAATGGGTTACAAAATAGATCTTATTTATTTTCATATATTTCCTATTACTAATCTATCAACAGCATTTATTGAGCATCTACTCAATTAAATATCTTGTTCTATGCTTGTGGGAAATATTCTTTGGGAAATAGAAATGCAAAACTAGAAATAGTTCCTACCTTCAAGGAGTTTGTGGGTCTGGCAGGGAAAGTTGTACAGTATATGCATATTTAGGTGTAGGTAAATAGGGTGCAGTGTGTGCACATGAAGTTGTACAATGTGTACATATAAAGTTCTATAGTATGTACAGATAAAGGTGTATATATGTTTTATATATCTAAAATAGTCACTGAGTCCTGTACATTCATAATAAATGATGGCTGAATGACTGAATGGATGGATGAAAGGATAAAAAAGATGGATGGCTTTTGTCATCTTCTTTCTGTGTGATCTTAAAAAGTCTTTTAATGTCTCTGGGCCCGAGTTTCCTCCTCTGTAAAGTGAGATTTAGACTAGATGACTTCTATAGTTTTTTTCAAATCTAATTCCATAGTCCTATGATTTCACACTATGGAGTTCTGCTTATTCTAACCTCTCATATTAATGATATGCTTCTCTACATCTGCTTGACTTCAAGTTCTGGCACTCAATTGGCAATCCTGGTCCCATATCATTGTAGCTCAGTAGAAGTTCCTCTCACAATGGCTAGCCATTAAACAAATTCTCCAGAGAAAAATGGAGCACAAATGCCTGTCAATCCATCTCTGTCGGTATCCCCATATTCTTTCTCCATCCCCTTCATCTCCCTCCATGCCCAAAGCACAAAGTGTATATATTACCCTACAGGTGACTTGGTAAATAGCCAGTTGCTGCCTGGGATAGTTGGAACTAGAAGCCAGGGCTTCTCTTAATCTTTGCTGAATTTTGATGTTTTTAGTTATTTAAGCATTCATATAAATACCAACTGCTGTGACTTTGACATACAAGCTATGCAATGCTTAAGACTAGCCACTTACCTGGGCTGTTAATTAGCATGAAAAAAAGACTTCTTTCAAAGAACAAGCCCCAAATACAGGCTCTATACAATTCGATCATTTCCTCTAATGTTAATGTAAGGCATATTTGAAATACTTTACCTATAGGTTTCCAAGCTAATTAATTCTTTTGGCTCTGAAGCAGAGAATAGTTTCCATAACCACAAAGCATTAAAGTCTATCTTTTCCCCAGTCAAGGATCCTTTTCTCTGTGCACATCTCTTTATTTTGTTAATGTATTACAGCTGGCAAGGAGGATGAAATATTTAAACCTATGAACTTGTAAAAGTGAATTTTCAGCATCACATCCATTCAGGCAGAAAAATACTAGGTTGTGTACAGTCTTCTGTATGTACCTTTAAGAAATATGCAAGAGTGGGGATGGAATAACTCCAAAACAGTGGTCCAGAAAAAAGGAATTCTTAATGTGAAGTTCATGAATTTTTGAAAAAAAATGTATTTTTATTTCTATATTTCAATATAATTGGTCTCCTTTGCAACCCTGTGTATATTACTTCATGGGTTCAAAAACATTATTCCCAGAAGGGATCTGTAGACTTCACCCAATGGATAATGGGGTCTATGGCACAAAAAAACTTAAGAACCCCTACTTTAAAGGGTTTCTTTAAAGGATTATCTGGTCTAACACTTCTTTTACAGATGGCAATGCTAAAGTGCAGGGAAAACATATAATTCTGCTGGTGGTTCTGCTTGTCTCAAGTCTCTCCTCACTCTAAATCCATGCTCCATTCAGTCCCTAAAGGGACTGAATCATGTCTGATTACAGGTCTGATCACCTGCTTTACACAGACTCACACACACACATACACACACACACACATACACACACACACACACACACTCAGTAAACTCCAGTGGTTTCCTGTTGCTTCCATGATCAAATGCAACATGCTCTGTTAAGCATTCAATAACCTTCATAACCTAGCTCCCTCCTGCTTTTCCAGTCTTTGTACTCATTATTCCCTGCCATACAATATAGAGACAATGGTCTGTCCATTTGTCTATCCTCCATGCCAGAAACCTTCCCCGTCCTCCATTTATAAACTTACCTGGCTTCCTTTAAGTCACAGCTATAATCCTATTTATTTTTCTTCTGACAGCTTCTCCTAGTCCCTCTTAATTCTAGGATTTTTATTCTATTAATTATTTCATATTAATCTGCATACAGCTTACTTTGTGTGTATTTGCTGGTGTGTTGTATCCCCCATCAGACTGTTAGTTTTTTCAGAGCAGAGACTGTTTTTTGCTTCTTTGTATCCTAGTGCTAAGCCTAGTGCCCGACACATAGTAGATGCTTAATAAATATTTCTTTATTGATTAAATTTGTTAGATCTGTAATACATAGCTTGATATAGCCTCGAAGGCAAGGAGTGATATTTCTGCCCATCACCTTCTGAAATGGCTGGATGCAGCCAAGTCAGGCTCTTTGCAGACTTAATTTACCTAGCATCAGAAACCAACATAGTTTCCTTGCCTGTGTATCTCTCAGCTGTTTTTTAATATTCTGACCCATCTCCTTCACTTAAGCTCCCTAGCTTTGTCACATTCAAATTCTCATTGCTTGATGGGTTGTTCCCACATTACCTGCCTCCCTATCCCACTGACTGAAATCTTTGGCTCCCCAGGAATTCCTGAAGAGGTCACTATGCTGCTCCTACTATGCTCCTCCACACCCAAAAAACTTGGATTTCCACTGCTTTTCTGGCAATGCCCCAAGGTAGTAATTTACTTATTTCATACCATCTACAACTGTCTTTGAAAAGACACACGTATCAGGATGGTTTTTTGCTTTTTGTTTCCCTTTCCATTTTTGCATTCTCCCTACATTTTTACCTTCTCACAATTTCCTATCATTATTCCTACTTACAATGATTTCGGTTACATTAAGTTATCATTCTTTCTTTGGTGAATCTGGACATTTTGCACTCAATTCTTCATCCCTCACCCAGATATACTTCAAAGAAATGTGAAAGCTAACCTTAACTGGGGATGCAGTTTAGTTCCAAGAGTACTGGATAGCTTGTCCATAGACATAAATGCTCATCCTCATTACACATAAAGCTCTCTGTGTGGCTCGAGGCAAGTCATTTTGCTTTTTCCTTCTTACTTTCTGTACTGTAAAAATACTTGCCTTCCATTGCTTTCACAGAGCTATTAGGATGAATAAGATCACAGAACTGTGAATGCATGAGAAGGAAAGCTTTGGAGAGGTCATCTATTCAACCTCTTTCATTTTATGGGTAAGGCAAAGGAGACCCAGAGAGAAAAAAATAATGTCCTTAAGCATACTCAGTAAGGTAGCATATCAGAGAGAAGTAAAAAACCTGGTCTTCTGATTCCTAAGCAACATTCTTCCTGTCACAAAATCCATCTCTAATGTTTGTTCCCCATTTCCCAGCTTTGTTTTTGACATTGTCTGTTCCCTATGCCTGTAAGGCTTCACCTGCTTCTATCTTTTATTTATTTTTATTTATTTATTTAGATATATTTTATGTATTTTTTCTTGAATATATCTATCTATGTTAATATTTCTCTCATCATATTGTAAAGTCCTTGAGGACAGGGACTGTTTTTCTCTCATTTTTTATCCTCAGTGCCCAACACAGGTTTAGCACACTGTCATCAGTGTTTAATAAATGCTTATTGATTTACCGATTTTCTTTTAATAATAGCCTTTTCTTTTTTAAATTCAACCTATTTATTTTTAAAATATATACATGGATAATATTTCACATTCACTCCAACAAAACCCTGTTCTAATTTTTTACCCCCCCTTCCCCCACTCCTCCCCTAGTCAGTAACTGATCCTATATATATTGAACATATGTAATTTTTCTATACATATTTTCACAAATGTCACGCTGTTCAAGAAAAATCAGATCAAAAAGGAAAAAGAAATGAGAAAGAAAAGAAAGTGCAAGTAAACAACAAACAAAACAAAACAAAAAGAGAGAAAATGCCATGTTGTGGTCTACTTTTAGTTCTCACTGTCCTCTTTCTGGGTGCAGATATAGCCCTTTATTTTCAAAATGCATACAAAGATGATTTTCAACATTCACCCTTGCAAAATCTTGTGTTCCAAAATTTTCTCTCTTCCTTCTCCCTGTCCCACTCCTAGACAGCAAGTAATTATATAATTATATATATGCATATATATTTATTATATATATTACATATATTGCATATTATATATATAATATATATATTATATATACTGGTATACATATTATATATACTGATATATATATATATATATATGTATATATATATATATATCAATTGATTTTCAAAGCCACAGGAGTCTCTTACACCAAGGAAAATATCTGAAATAGCAGGCACATAGGTTGTGGGACAGAGTCTAAAGAACATTGGGATTAGTAATCCAGAACTAGATTTTAGTCCTGTTTTTGCCATTTACTAATTCAATGACATTGGCTGTCAGTCACTCTATTTATCTATCTATCTATTTATCTATCTAGATATTTGTGTTTTAGTTTCTTCAACTCTGAAATAAGGAAGTACTTTGGATTTGAATGGGCGTTTCCAGGTGAAAGATTCTATGATTTTACTTTATTTTGTAACATTTTTTTGGGTGAGGCATTTGGGGTTAAATGACAGCTGGTAAGTATTAAGTGTCTGAGGCCAGATTTGAATTCAAGTCTTCCTGACTTCAGGCCTTAGTACTCTATCCATTGTGCCATCTAAATTCCCCAAGATTCTATGGCTTTAGAAGACTGGCTGTGTACTCATATTACCAACTCATGGAATTGTTATGAGATGGAGCTGTCACTAAATTGAAGTGAGTGAAACTGAGAGCATTCTAAAATTTAAAGAGGTCATTGCTAGTCTCTAGCAACATAAAAAGAACTGAGCTTAGCATCTAATCGACAAGATTAATTCACTAAGAAGAAACTATCATATGGGAGTTTCCTATTATGCCAGATCAATTCCTCCCTCTCCTAATCCTATGTCAATCCCTTTCCAGAAACAGACTTGTAAAGTCTTGGGAATATCCTCTTTGTCCTCAACTGAACTGAAGGTACATTTCATGTTGCTTGCTCCAGGCAATTATTAGATATAGTTCTGTCTTATGAAAAGCACTATTGTAAAGCTTACATTTCTATTTAAGTGGGAACCATTTTAATTGTATCTATTGTGTTAGACAGCAAAAATTCTCTCAACAGCTAAATGTCTAACTAATGGTAATCAGAATTTCCAAAATAATCTAGGATATTCTTCAAGTTACAAAGACCAGACATATCTCATTATATTCATTAGGTACTTCCCTTTTTTCAAAATAAAAATATGTCATTTCCCTATGAATATTACTGAAGCCTGACTTCCCATTGCTTGGACTGTTGCCTTACAGTGAGTCCAGGCAGCCTACAAGATGACTCACAACTCATTCTGAAAGACTCACTATCAGCTGGAATTTAGGCCACTGATCTCTATTCATGTAGGCTTCTGAGTAGAATATTAGCTCCTTCAAGGCAGGGATTATTTTGTTTTTATGTTTGCATTTTCAATGCCTAGAAAAGTGCCTGACATCTAGAAGATGTTTAAACAAAATTTATTTGATTGGATGAAATCTAATTGAATTTCTGCCAGGTAATTAGAGCTATCATGGAACTATTCAAATAATAGATACTTAACAAGTTACTTAACAATATTTTTGTTTGATTTTTGTGATAGTTAAGATTACTCAGTCTCTAAAATTTCTGAATTCTTTCCTTATCTACCATCCTCTTTACCCTATTAGATTTTAAATTTTAGGCTTTCATGAATATTATAATTCTGAGTATTTCACAGAAGACAAATATGATATTGGACTGAATATGATGTTAGTTGATTCAGGTGAAGCCATTCCTTAGATAACTAATCTAGTATTCTAGAAACTTGAACCTCTACAGGGTCTTCAACTCATTTATTTCCTAGGAAGGAATTTAATTGATTCATCAGCATTCAAAGAAAAAAAGAGAAATAAAGAGATAAAGCAGTCATTTCCCAGAGGAAACAGTCTCAGATGAAGGGACTTGCTCAAACTTAAAACAATGAGTTGAAAATTGTCAGGATTAGAACTCGGTGTTCCTGACTCCTGTTACAGCCCTTCTTCCACACTGCTTCCCATGCTCAGATAGTATTTTAAATAATATATACAAATATGGAGTCTTTCCATCCCACTGTTAAGATACTTTGGACACAACAAGGTGGATTGGAACTGTATGTCCCTACCCACTCCCAGGCACTTACAAGCAAAGCCCAAATAAGGCAAGTTTAATTACTAGTCTTTTGACATACACCCCCTTTAAAACACTGATTCGTTCTAAAGATATTTGCTTCTGATGGTTAACACCAGTAACAGATGTTCTTAGGATCAGAAAACAGAAGAATATGTAACTATTTATGACACACTGTGATTTTAGTTCTTAAAATTTGAGGTTGGATGAAATAAATGTGCAGAATATAAAAAAAATAAATGTGTAGGAGAGCTTTAAAACTTAATCTTAAAAATACAGCCTCCAGATTCTGCTAGGGACTTGTTCCTCAAGACTATATTAGGCTTCTGGAAAATGAAAAATAGGGAAAAAACAAGACTTAATAATCTAGTGGTTAAACACTGGACTGGAAGTTGGCAGAGCTGGATTATAATCCTGGCCTTGGGACTAAATTGATAGTGTGCTGTAGAAAAAACGTAATTCACCTCTCTGGGCCTTTTTAAATGGTAAGATTGAAACAAGTGATTTCTGAATTCCCTTTCAGGTACATTTTAATTTTAAGATGGAATAACTATAGGAAGCCTAAAGTCAATTTGTACATGACCTCTGATATTTCATAAGTATTTTCAGTGCAAGACTACATTCTCCTTGAGGGGGCTAAAGTGTATACTTGTGAAGATTCTTTTTTAGCACAAAATCTAACAACCTATAATCTAATCCAATCCATTGGGGTTGGGGTAAGGGGAGAACATTTATATAATGACTATCATATGCTAGGTACTATGCTGAGTTCTTTATAAATATTATCTCAGTTATTGTAATATCCTTATGAGGTAGGTGCTATTATCATTCTTTTTTCACAATTGAGGAAACTGAGACCAACTGAATTGCCCAAACTTACAGGCATTTGTTAAATATCCTTTCTATTTCCCAGGTGACTGAACTATTGGGGAGATGTAATTTCTCTTATTCTAATGCTTAGGAAATCACAAGTGATTTTTATTTTTATAAATTTATATATTATTATTTTATAAACAAGTATATTTATTACAACATGTTCAGCTTGGCATGGGTAGAAAAAACAGGGTTAAAAATCAGTCTGGTTATTAGAGTTTCATAGACTAGAATACTGGACTTGGAGTCAGGAAGATTAATTCACATTCTGACATTGACATTAAAGAGCAATATGGCCACAAGTTCTCCTGTTGGGAATTTAATCAGTTCAATTCTTACCTACTTATTAATTACCATGTACAGGGTACTTGGCACTGGGGATACAAATTGAAAAATCAAGTAGCCCCTGCCCTCAAGAAGCCTACATTTTATTAGGGGATATAATTTGTAAATGAATGTATATGTGTATATATGTATATATGTATATATATATATATGTAAAGTAATAAAAAGTCATTTCATCTTGGGAGGGAGAGTGCTAATGACTTGGGAGATTAGAAGAGACTTAAGGGAGAAGGTAACCTCTGAGCTGCACTTGGAAAGAAAGCTAGGTATTCAGCAAGGGCAGAGATAATGAGGAGTAAAGCTCAACCATGCAGGACTATATTTGCAAAAAACAAAGAAATGGAAGCTAGAGTGGGCTATATGGGCAATAACTAACAGGCTCATTTGACTGCAATGCAAATGACTAATTTAACTCAAAGGAATTAGATGAAATAATACTAGCAAAGTAAATGGGAACCAGACTGTAGGAGGATTCTAACTTCCAGGTTAAAAAAATCTTGTATTTTTTATTCTTAGAAGCAATAAGGAATACCCAGTGATTTTTGAGAATGGGAGTGACATGGTCAGATTTGTATTTTTTCAAATAATCAGTTTGGTGGCCATGATTAGAATGGATTGGAGGAGAGAGACTAGAATTAAGAAGACTAATTGGAAGGCTATTGTAATAGGAGGTAATGGAAGCTTGCCTAAACTTTAGAGTTTAAGAGGAGCCCCCATTGAAGAAAAAGATTGTTCTTTTGAATTTTTTAAATTACTGTAATTGAGGGTATTGGGATCTATTTCTGTTGAGCAGTCTTGATATTCCATCAAACAGTATTAGTACTTGATTACTCAGTAAGGATGTTAAGGAATATCTAAACACAGAATAGTTCAGGATTTTGGTCCTCAGAGACTAAATAGGGATTGCTGACTTGAGACCTACAGATTAGCTAAATACCAAGCTGCTTAGCCTCCTATACTTAGAAGACTTCTTTGAAGTATTAACCTTTGAAAATTAATGGTGGTATCTCCAGTCAGCAATCATTTAAAAAAAAAAGTTATCCAGCAGATTTAAATAAGGCTGAACTTTTAATGAAAAAGTACTCAAAGCAATAATTCTGAAACTTTTTTTCTTTTAAATCAATCCCTTTCTTTGCAAAGGGTGTGACAGGACCTCAACAGAAAGAGTCTGCTAAGGAAAATGACATTTTAGGAATTTGGAAGAAATCATTTTTGAAAGAATAATTTTCTGACTGAGAGCTCCCTGGAGGGATTGCCCACAACCATTGGAAGTACAAATATAAGTATGCGGGGGAAGGGTATGCTTGGAAAACATTCTGACAGAACTATTGGCTACCCATTCTTTTTTACTGCTGAATCACTGAATTTCAGTGTTGAAAAGATATTTTAATGTAGCACCAGGCTCACAGGGCTGTTGTGAGACTCAAATGAGATAATGTATGTACCACGCTTTTTGAAATTTAAACAGCTGTGTGAAATCAGGCATTATTATTCCAAAACAAGTAAGAGTTTACCTAGGATGGCCATATTTGAATTGGAATTCCATTTACCATATGCTTCAAAGTGATCAAAACATGTTTGCTTGGAGGCATCCAGTGAAAGGGAAGGGGAGGGGGTGTTCTTACCTCTTGAAGCATCTCATTCCACTTAGGCATAGCTTAAATTTTTAGTAAGTTTTTACTTAACCTTCCAGCATTCATTTGTCACTTTGCAACTTCCATATTCTGTCCCCAATTCAAGATCCCGAGGCAAAGGAGAACATATCTAATCCTCTATATTACCTCTGCTGAGTCTTCTACTCTTCTGATAAAACATTTCCTTTTCTTCTATCAATCTTTGTAATATTTTGAGGTCATTTACCATCCTTTTGTTCTTAGTGCATTCTTCAGATTACTTATTTCCTTCCTAAAATGTGTATTGTTCTTAGAACTACATATATACATAATGTAGTTCTTCCAAGCTTCCAAGCTGATATTGACTGACTCATGATAAGTCTTTGGTCCGACCTTTCAACCAGTTGAATCTACCTTATTATACCATTGTGTCACTCACATATTTTCATCTTTTCCACAATAATAGTATGCAAAATTTAACAAAATCTTTGCTAAATCTAGGTAAATTTTATCTTCAACATTCTCTTGATTTGGTGGAAGAATGTGTATCAAACAAATAAAGCTATTAAAGAAGGATAGAAAGTTATTTTGAGTAACCTATTCTCAATGAAGTCATACTGGTTAAGAATTGTGGACTGGGAACCAGTGATCCTGGGTTTAAATCCCAGTTTTAATACTTAAAGACTATAAGCTCTTGAGAGAATTTTGTAACTCTCTGGGGCTTTAGTTCACCCTCATCTCTCAAATAATTAGAATAAAGAAGCTGAAAGAACCCTTCCAAGATTATATCTATGATCTCATGTTCCAGTGATTAAGTACTTCTTCTTTTTCTAGGTGTTCACTAAGCATCCCTTCAATAACATATTTTAGAATTTTCTTAAGAATCAAGATCATTACTGTGAATGGATCCAACCATTCTGGAGACTAATTTGAAACTATGCTCAAAAGTTATCAAACTATGCATATCCTTTGCCCCAGCAGTGTTTCTATTGGGCTTATATCCCAAAGAGATCTTAAAGGAAGAAAAGGGACCCACATGTGTGAAAATGTTTTCTGGCAGCCTTTTTTGTAGTGGCAAGAAACTGGAAACTGAATGGATGCTTATCAATTGGAGAATGGCTGAATAAACTATGGTATATGAATTCCATGGAATATTATTGTTCTGTAAGAAATGACCAAGAAGATGATTTCAGAGAGGCCTGGAGAGACTTGCATGAACTGATGCTAAGTGAAATGAGCAGAACCAGGAGATCATTACACATGGCAACAATAAGATTATATGATGATCAATTCTGAAGGACGTGGTTCTCTTCAACAATGAGATGTTTCAAACCAGTTCCAATTGTTCAGTGATGAAGAAAGCTATATACACCCAGGGAGAGGCCTGTGGGATCTGAGTCTGGACCACAACATAGCATTTTCACACTCTCTATTGATGTTTGCTTACATTATGTTTTCCTTCTCAGGTTTTTTTTTCCCTGTAGATCCAATTTTTCTTGTACTGCAAGATAACTGTATAAAATATGTATATACATATTTGATCTGTCAAATATTTTAACATAATTAACATGTACTAGACTTCCTGCCATTTAGGGGAAAGGGTGGTGGGGGTAGGAGGGAAAAATTTGTAACAGAAAGCTTTGCAAGAGTCAGTGTTGAAAAATTACCTATGCATATGTTTTGCAAATAAAAAGCTTTAATAAAAAAAAAGAATCAAGGTCAATTTCATTATCATAGTTTAAAAGATGTTTTTCTTTCAAATTGGGACATTTCTTCTCTCCCAGTCTTATCACACCTTCTCCCATGCTTCACAATCATTCACTGATCACTGACAGTAGTTTGGTAGTCACATCTGTGAATATATAGGGCAATAAATTTTGAATTACTAAAGGAAAGTAAGAGGAAAGATGGAGTTCCTGTCCTCAGTGAGTTTTAGAGTCTGGAGCAGGAGGAAGGAAATAATTTTGAGGAGTCAATAACAAATGCAAATAGATAACTTTCAAAATACTTAATTTAAGGAACAGTATTAAAATGCTTCTAGTTTAATATTTGAGAGTCTGTGAGTTCCATCTCTTCAAACGCTGTGATGAGGTTCTTTGGTATTGGAAAATTAGTGTATTATAGTAAAGAAAAACTCTGGCCTTGAAGTTAGAAAATTCGAGTTTAAATTCTGGCTTGTATATTTACTAGTGTTATTAGTGGTGGCTCTGGGCAAGTCACTTTTTTTTATTGGCAAAATGGGAGTTCTAGCTACTTTATAAGTTAGGAGGAAAGTGTTTTGTAAACTTTAAAATGCTTTATAAATGAGAATGATTATTTTAATTATCTTCATAGAAAACAATTATGAAAATGAAAATTTACCTTGAATTCTCTTTTGCAATGAAAAATTATTACAAGATACGTGTGCCCTTTAGTCAAAGAGTGCTAAAAGAGTGAAATAAACTAGAAGTATTGTGGGAATTCAGAGGAGGGAGATCAGAGAGAGGCAAACATGCAGATAATAGATGTTCCTTAGTGACTAACATACCTGTCTTAATGTCCTTTTGTCCCAGAGTGGGATATTATGAATGTATTTACTTGTGGGTCCAGAAGAAAGCACAAAGAAAAAAAAATACGTGATGCTTATATTAACTACTAAATCTTCATTGAGAACTGCCTCAATGTCTCTTCCTGTGATATCTCTTATCATGAGATATGGGAATGGGGCCCAAAGACATAAAAAAGGAACATGTTCTGGCTAGAAATAAAGCAAACCCATACAGAGCACACTCCTTTTTTTTTTTAGTAAATTTATTTATTTTTAATACACATTGCTTTATGAATCATGATCAGAGAGAAAAATCAGAACAAAAGGAAAAAAAAACCATGGGAGAGAGGAAAAAAAAAACAGAAAAACAGAAATGAACACAGTATATATTGATTTACATTCAGTCTTCTTAGTTCTTTTTCTGAATGCAAATGGCATTTTCTGTCCATAGTCCAAAGGTATTTCTTTGGATCACTGAACCACTGAAAAGAACCTAGTTTTTCATAGTTGATCATTGCACATTATTGCTATTATTGTGTACAATATCTTCCTGGGTCTGCTAGTTTCTCTCAGTTTCAGTTTGTGTAAATCTTTCCAGGCCTTTAAAATCAGCTTGTTCATCATTTTTTATAGAGACATACTATAACATTATCTTCATACACCACAAATTGTTCAGCCATTTCCCAATTTATGGGCATCTGTTCATTTTCCATTTCTTTGCTACCACAAAAAGATCAGGTACAAACATTTTTGCACATATGGATCATTTTCCCTTCTTTATGAATTCCTTGGGATACAGACCCAGTATTGGCACTGCTGGGTCAAAGGATATGCATAGTTGGATAGCCCTTTGTACATGGTTCCAAACTGCTCTCCAGAATGGTTGGATCATTTCATAACTACACCAACAATGTATTAGTGCCTCAATTTTCCCACATCCCCTCCAACATTTATCATTATTTTTTCCTGTCATCTTAGCCAATCTGAGGTGGTACCTCAGAGTTATTTTAATTTGCATTTCTCTAATCAATAGTGACTTAGAGCATTTTTTCATATAACTGTAGATGACTTTAATTTTTTCACCTAAAAATTGTCTGTTTGGGGCAGCTAGATGATGCAGTGGATAGAGCACCAGTCCTGAAATCAAGAGAACCTGACACTTAACATGGTCTAGTTGTATGACCCTGGGCAAGTCACTTAACCCCAATTGCCTCAGCCAAAAAAAAATTTCTGTTCATATCCTTTGACCATTTATCAATTGGGGAATAACTTATAATCTTATAAATTTGATTAAGTTCTTTATGTATTTTAGAAATGCGACTTTTATCTGAACACTGGCTATAAATTTTTTGTCTGAGCTTTGTACTTCCTTTTTAATCTTGTTTCTGTTGATTTTGTTTGAGGAGAATTTTTAGTTTAATGTAATCAACTCTGTCCATTTTGCCTTTCATAATGTTCTCTAGTTCTTTGGTCATAAATTCCTCCCTTCTCCAAAGATCTGATAGGTAAATTATCCCTTGCTCTTCTAATTTGTTTATGGTTTCATCCTTTATGGCCAAATCATGTTCCCATTCTGACCTTATTTTGGCAGGGGTGTGAGATGTAAATCTTTGCTGAGTTTCTGACATATTATTTTCTAGTTTTCCCAGCAATTTTTGTCAAATAGTGAGTTCTTCCAGAAGTTGGAGTTTGTGGGTTTATCAAATATTAGATTACTATAGGCCTTGATTATTGTGTCAAGTGTATCTAATTTATTCCAATAATTTACTACTCTATTTCTTAGCCAGTACTAAATGGTTTTCATAACTGTTGCTTTATAATATAGTTTTAAGTATGGTACTGCTAAGCCTCCATCCTTTTTTTTTCTTTAATTCCCTCGATATTCTTGACCTTTTGTTCTTCCAGATGAATTTTATTATTATTATTTTTAGTTCTATAAAATAATATTTTGGCAGTTTGACTGGTATGGCACTAAACAAGTAGGCTAATTTATGCAGAATTGTCATTGTTATTATATTGGCTTGGCCTACCCATGAGCAATTGATATTTTCCCAATTGTTTAGTTCTGACTTTATTTGTGTGAGAAGTGTTTTGTAACTGTGTTCACATAGTTATTGGGTTTGCCTTAGAATTATTTTATTTTATCTACAATAATTTTAAATAGAATTTCTCTTTCTATCTCTTGCTTATGGGCTTTGTCAGTAATATAAAAATACAGATGATTTGTGTGGGCTTATTTTATATCCTGCAACTTTGCTAACGTTGTGAATTTTTCCAGTAAATTTTTGGATGATTTTTTTTTTAGAATTCTCTAAGTATATCATCATGTCATCTGCAAAGAGCGATAGTTTTATTTTCTTATTGCCTATTCTAATTATTTTTAATCTCTTTTTCATTTCTTATTGCTAAACCCAACATTTCTAGTACAATGTTGAATAATGATGGTGATAATGGGCATCTTGTTTCACCCCTGATCTTATTGGAAATGCATCCAGCTTCTTTCTGTTACAAATACAAACAATAATGTTGGTTTTAGATAGATGCTGCTTATTATTTTAAGAAAAAGCTTCCTTTATCCTATGCTCTTTAGTGTTTTTTTTTAATAAGAATGGGTACTGTATTTTATTAAAAGTTTTTTTCTGTGTCTATTGAGACTATCATATGACTTCTGTTGGTTTTGTTATTTATTTGGTTGATTATGGTAATAATTTTCCTGATACTGAACTAGCCCTGAATTCCTGGTATAAATCTCACTTGTTCATAGTGTATCATCCTGGTGATAAGTTGCTGTAATCTCTTTGCTAATATTTCATTTAAAATTTTGCATTAAAATTTAAAAGGGAGATTGGTCTGTAATTTTCTTTCTCTGTTTTGGCTCTTCCTGGTTTAGACATCAGTGCTACATTTGTGTTATAGAAGGAATTTGGCAGGACTTCTTTACCTATTTTTCTAAATATTTTACATAGTATTGGAATGAATTTTTCTTTAAATGTTTGATAGAATTCACTTGTGAATTAGATTTTTTTCTTAAGGGATTCATTAATGACTTGTTCAATTTCTTTTTCTTTTTTTGAAAAATTAAAATTTAATTAAAAAAAATCCTCTGAAAGAATCTTAAATGCAAAACCTAAACTTCTTAAGTTTAAGTCCATATCTATAACATTTGAATATTGACAGCCATTATCCATCTCTCAAATGCTATCTTGAAATGACAAATGCATGTATTTCACTTCTTTTCTTTTCTTCTTCTTTTTTTTTCTTTTTTTTTTTTTTGCTGAGGCAATTGGGGTTAAGTGACTTGCCCAAGGTCACACAGCTAGGACATGTTAAGTGTCTGAGGCCAGATTTGAACTCAGGTCTTCCTGACTTCAGGGCTGGTGCTCTATCCACTGTGCCACCTAGCTGCCCCCATTTCATTTATTTTCAAACAGAAGATAACATTGCATATAGATTTGAGTAGCGGCATACAGAAATAAGGGGAAAGTTTTGCTCTGGCTCTAAACACTTAAATCAGTAGATTTTAATAAACAAACTCTTTTTTTAATTCAGAAAACATTTATTAAGCATCTTCTATGCCCATTTTATCCTTACAACAATCCTAGGTTATTTGAAGAAACTGAGGCAGAGGGAAGTTAATTGATTAGTATCTGATAATGGATTCAAACTCAGGACTCCCAGACTCCAGCCCAGTGTTCTATCCACTGCACCACAAAAGGCTCCCAACTTTACTTCTTTTCAGAGGAAGAAAATCTATAGGTCTTTGACAAAGTGTATGATTATTTCTGCTGATATTTTTTCTTTTTTTTTATCTTTAAAAATATTCTTACAAAAGATGGCTTATATCAGAGCAGGGGAAGGGATACTGAGAGAAATTATGGTGAATAAAAATATATTAGTAACTTATAAAGTTAACCATTAGCAAAATAAAGTAGAGAAAATGTAGTGTTTAGCCCTATTTAAAAGAACTAAAAAAATGCCTTGTTGATGTAAACCTAGATTTAATATCTATTCAATTCAGGAGACAGCATGACATAATGGAAATGGCTTTTGGAATCAGAGGATCTACATTCATATTCTGCTTAAACAATATAATATTTGTTTGACTAGGAAATCAATTTCTTTTTCTAAAATAGGATTATTTAAGTAATTTATTTCCTCTTCTGTTAACCTGGGAAATTTATATTTTTGTAAATATTTATTCATTTCAGTTAGATTATCAGACTTGCTGCCATACAATTTGGCAAAATAGCTCCTAATTATTGCTTTAATTTATTTTTCTTTGGTGGTAAGTTCGCCCTTTTCATTTTTGATGCTGGTGATTTGGTTTTTTCCTTTTCTTTTTCTGATCAAATTAACCAAAGATTTATCTATTTTGTTGGCTTTTTCATAAAATCAAATCTTAGTTTTATTTATTAGTTCAATAGTTTTTTTAGTTTCTATTTTGTTAATCTCTCATTTGAATTTCAGAATTTAAAATTTGATATTTAGTTAGGGGTTTTTAATTTGTTCTTTTTCTAGCTCTTTTAGTTGAATGCCTAATTCATTGATCTCTTCCTTCTCTATTTTATTCATGTAGCTATTTAGAAAAACAAAATTTTCCCTAAGACCTGCTTTGGCTGCATCCCATAGGTTTTGATATATCGTCTTATTATTATCATTCTCTTGGATGAAATTATGTATTGTTTCTGTGATTTGTTGTTTGACTCACTCATTTTTTAGAATTAGATTATTTGATTTTCAGTTGGTTTTTAGTCTATCTTTCCCTGCCCCTTTATTGAATATAATTTTTATTGCATTATGGTCTGAAAAGAAAGCATTTACTATATTTGTCTTTCTTCATTTGATGGTCCTAATACATGGTCAATATAAGGTGCCATATATTGCTGAGAAAAAGGTATATTCCTTTCTGTCCCAATTTGGTTTTCTTCAGAGGTCTATCATGTCTAAGTTTTCTAGGATTGTATTAACCTGCCTTGTTTCTTTTTGTGATCAGTTGATTCTGAGAGGGGAAGGTTGAAGTCTGCCAGACACATAGTTTTGCTGTCTATTTTTTCTCTAGGAATTTGGCTCCTCTACTACTTAGTGTATACACATTCAGTATCATTATTACTTCATTGTTTACTGTACCTTTTATCAAGATTAACTTTATATCTTTTAATAAGATCTAATTTTACTGTTACTTTATTGAAATCAGAATTGGTACCTCTTTTTTTGTTTGTTTGTTTGTTTGTTTTTACTTCACCTGAAGCATAATAAATTCTGTCCCAGACTTTTACTTTTACTCTGTGTCTCTCTGTGTCAAATGTGTTTCTTGGAAACAACATATTGTAGGATTCTGTTTTTTAATCTACTCTGCTATTTGATTCCATTTTATGGAAGAGTTCCTCTCATTAATATTCACAGTTATGATTACCAGCTCTGTATTTCTCTCTGTCCTATTTTCTTCCTTGGATGTACTTTTGTTCCCTCTTTCCACCCTGTGATTAATTTTTTTTAACCTACTTGTCCAACTACCTTATATTCTATTTCTCCTTCCTCACTTCTCTTACCTTTTCCCCTGGTTTTTCTGCCCTCCCTTCTACCTTGCTCCTTCCTTTTCTTTTCTCTTTTCTCCTCCTACTTCATTATAGATTTAGATAAATTTCTATACCCAACTGAATGATTAAGTTATTCCCTCCTAGAGTCCAAACTGATGAGATCAAGCTTCAGATAATGCTCACCCCCCTCCCTTCTTTCCCTCAATTGCAATAGGTCTTTTGCTCTTCTTCATGTGATCTAATTGTCCCATTAGATCTCCCCTTTCCTCTTTTTTCCAGTACAGACCTTTTCCCACCCCTTAATATTCTTTTCTTTGATATCATCACATCAGATTCCATTCACAACCACTCTCTCAGTTGATGTAATTATCCCTTTGTCTGCCCCAGTAACAGATACAGTTCTCAAGAGTTACAGATATCAATTTTCCATCTAAAGAAGTAAACATTTTAACCTTTAAATAATATATATTTTCTGCTTGTTTATCTTTCTATGCTTCTCTTGATTCATGTGTTTGTAGATTAAATTTTCAGTTTAGTTCTGTATTTTTCAATAGAAATGATTTCAAGTCGCTGATTTCATTGACGATCTATTGCTTCCCCTTTCAAGATGATGCTGAATCTTGCTGGATATTTAATTCTTGATTGAAACCCGAGCCTTTGGCATCTGGAATATGATATTTTAGGCCCTCCAATATATTATTTAGAAGCTGCCATATCCTGGGTAATCCTGACTTTTGCTCCTTGATATCTGAATTATTTTTGTCTGGCAAGTTGCAGTATTTTTTCCCCTGAGATTATAGTTCTAGAGTTTCACAATAACGTTCCTTGGGATTTTCCTTGTGGGATCTCTTTCCAAAGATGATCAATGGATTCTTTCAATCAATATTTCACTCTATGTTTCTAGAATGTTGGGGCAATTTTCCTTAATAATCTTTTGAAGAATGCTTTCCAGGTTCTTTTTCTTCGTCATGGCTTTCAGGTAGGCCAATAATTTTAAAATTGTCTTTTTTAGATCTATTTTCCAGGTTGGCTGTTTTTTTTCAATGAGATATTTTACATTTTGTTCCATTTTTCATTCTTTTTAGTTTCTTTGATTGATTTTTGCTGTCTCACAAAGTCATTAGCCTCCATTTGCTCCATTCTAGATTTTAATATGTGTTTTTCTTCAGTTATCTTTTGTATTTCTATTTCCATTTGGCTAATTCTACTTTTTAAGGTGTTGTTTTCTTTTATCCCCCTTCATTTTCCAAGCTGTTGACTTTCTCATGCATATTTCTCATTTCCTTTCTCACTTTTTATTCTACCTCTCTTATTTGCCTTTTTAAAGTCTTTTATGAGCACTTCCAAGAAGCCTCTTTGGGCTTGACACCAATTTATATCACTCTTTGAGATTTTTTTCTGTGGACATTTTGTCCTCATCTGAATTGGTGTTTTGGTGTGCTCTCTGACCTTAGTACTTTCCTATGGTGAAGGTTCTTTTCTGGTTTTTGCTCATTTTCTCCCCCCCCCCTTTTTTTTTGGATATTTACCTTTTTTTAAGGTAAATGACTGAGTTCTGTTTCTGGGGTAAAGGGAGTGCTCTTCAAACTTTTCGTGCAGCTCTAAGCCTTGGCTTTGAGCATTGGATAACCTTGTGTTTGCAGGGGGTAGTTTTGCCTATTTTTCAGGAAATGCCTGGTTTCCCAGAGTTTGCCTTCTGAGGTGGAACTGGAAGCTGTCCCACTGATTTGCCCCTGAGCCAGGACTGTGGGTCTTAGTTGCTGATTTGCTGTTATTAAGACCTTCTCTTTGGCTTTCCCAGAATCTATATGACCTGGTCTGAACACTCTTTTCACCCTAGTGAGACTGATCTTGAAGTTCTTCTATCTTGAACTGGAGAGAGGTTTCATTCTGTCAGATTCTGTTCAGAGGCTTGGTTTCATGTGGTTTTTTTTTAAGGGAAACTGGGAGAGTTTGAGCAGCTTCCTGGCTTAACTCCACCATCTTGGTTCCACCTCTGGAAATTTAGAGCACTCTTGAATGCTATCACACGGACCACTTAAACTAACTTTAAGTGGAACAGGTATTCAGACAAAGGAAATTCATTGTGTTGCAAAGTAATTCAAAATCATTTCATGGAAGATATAGGTCTTAGGTTACCCTTTCAAATAGAAAGAATATTTGGAAATGCAAAGGTTGAAAGGAAAGTATTCTAGATAAACAACATGAGTAAAAATTGGAGTTGATCTATCTGAGGTAGAATAGGAAATAAAATTCACAAGTTACTTTATTTCCAGGTTATAGAAAGGGTTAGAATCTAGGCAAAATTTTTTGCTAACAGAAATAGCACTGCATTTTTCTTTTTCTTTTTCTTTTTTTTTCCCTGAGGCAATTGGGGTTAAGTGACTTGCCCAAGCTCAGGCAGCTAGGGAGTAGTAAGTGTCTGAGATCAGATTTGAATTCAGGTCTTCCTGACTTCAGGGCTGGTGCTCTATCCACTGCCCCACCCAGCTGCCCCCAGTAGCATTGCATTTTAAAATCCAATTTTAAATCTTGACTTTATTACTTATCAGTTGTGTGATCTTGGGCAAATAACATTTTTCTTAGCTTCAGTTTCCATGTTGTTATGGAGATAAAATATTTACAATGACCTTATCAGATAGCAGAGAACAAAATGTGAGACAGTGACTATCATATATTTTGTAAAAATGAAATCACTGTCCCTCTCTAAGAACAATTCTCTTAGACTGTAAGTTAAAGAAAAGTAGTCATTCTGCATTGACAAGGGGAGTTTCCATACTGGGAGTCATCCCAGATGAAGAAATCACAGTTTCAACCTTCCCTTCAAAAACAAAACAAAATATGAAACAAGGAAAAAAGTTGATAATCCACTATATAAAAGTAAACTCTGATAATGACAAAATGGGGAGCTATTATGGATTCTTGAGAAATTACCTAATAAAAATGGCATTTCAATGCCTCTAGAAATAAAGTAACTGATTATCTATTACAGCAAGAGCTATTGGCAGATGTGAACTTTTAATGGAAAGCTCTCATATGTTCCCCTTGGCTGCTGCTGCAGGACTTAATGATTTTCACTTCCTCTATCTATCTTTCCTGAGGATTGGTCGCCATCTACTTAATTGTGGGAAGCTAGGGTTAGCTTGAAGAGCATAATGAGAGTTTGCAAAAGGAATCCTATTAGAATGTATATCCCTTGTGCCTGTCTCATATGGCAAAAGAGCACTAAGTAAGAGTTATTATTTAAACTTAAGTGAATTAAAAGCAGCCATTTGTTTTGTTGAATAGCTTGATACTGGTATCACTGAGAATCTAACTTTGATTTCTTTTTTGTTTCTTGGGCTATGAAGCTTTCTGCCTATCAGCATTCTTTAGCACTAAAGAATTTCATTGAGAAGCACCTATCAACCTATCTCTTTGTTGCTAGAATATTTCACAAATCCAGTATGAATTTTACTAGTTTTTTAAATTTTAAATTTTTTTGTCTTCTAATGTGTTTGGAGTGGTGGAGGATGATGAGTTTTATTCTGAGATAAATTCACTCTTCTGGTCAGACACAATATCAGATCTAAGATATGTTATCAATGGGAAATAATAGAGTTTTGATACACAGGACCCTACCAATACATTTTATTCTTTATCTTTCTATTGCTCCATTCACAAAAAAAAAAAAAAAAAAACCTGCCAGAGAAGGCATACTCCAAGCCCAGCTAGGATTGTCAGACTGGGAAATAGGGACACATGTCAATTGCATTTGACTTACCTACCCATCAGCACATCAGGGTTTGTGCGTTTTCAATGAAGTGAAACTACCTGATTTGTTTTACTAGTGAATGAATCCCAAACTTCCAGCTGTGCCAAAAGAGATGTCTCAGTTTAGTTAAGGAATGAATCTGACTGCCTAGAGACTATACAAGAAAAATTCAGGACTAAACCTATGCATTTTAGTAGTGGGATCAAAATCATTTGGATTATGGTCTCACTTCTCATGTGGTTTGAGGATAAGGGAGAGCTGGTAGAGCTTTGTGACCAAAAAAGATTAAAATCAGAATAAGCATACATTTTGGAGGTATATATGTGAATGAACAGACATTTCAGGCAGGATTATAAGTAACAGACTATGATTAGAAGCAATATAACATAATAGAAAGAGACTTTGATAGGTGTATGACTTCAAAAAAAACTTACTTTAACCTATCTGAGCCATGGCTTTCTCAATTGTAAAAGATGAGCATATTAAATAAAGAGGTAGAAGTTTGAAACTGCCAAAAATTACATAAATGAGAATAGAATAAGCATTTATTCAGTACCTATTATATGTCAGGTGCTGTGTTGAGAGATATAAATGTTATTTTGTTTGATCTTCACAATCCTGGGAGGTAAGTGCTATTATTATTCTCATTTTACTCTTGGGGAAACTGAAGCAAACAGTGACTTGCTTAGAGTCACATAGCTAGTAAGTCTGAGGTCACATTTAAACTTAAGTTTTCTTGACTCCAAGCTCAGTAGTCTATCCACTGGACCACTGAATAGCTGTCTCTAAGAAGGGAGGGTTATTATTATACATTTTGATAAACCACATAGAAATAATTAGTAATAGTTGACATTTATATAATGTCCCTGGTACATATTGGCCCATATAACCTTTGGCAAATAACTTCTCAGTGCTTCAGACAGCACTCTAAAATTGTAAAATAGAGCAGGTGAGCATCTGCCTTAATTTAAGAGATTAGGATTGTGTGATATGAAATATCCAAGATAGGATTTCAAGCCTAATATTCCTGATTTCAAATCAAGTGCTCTACTCACTGTGACACACTACCTTTCCACAAACTTTCCATAGAAGTTTTACTCAAAGTAGCTCTTTCTCTGATAATTTAAAGAGAATACTGTAGATACCAATGCAATTCTTAGTTTATTGTATTAGCCTTCACTTGCTATATGACTTGGAACATCTCCTTGTCTATTATTAAGCTAGAAGGGGCATAGTAGGAAAGATTCTAGATTAGAAGTTAGAAAATTAGCAAGTGAGTGGTCATCATTTTTTTTCCTTTGATCAAATGCATAGTAGTGGTAGTGGGGAGATTGACAAGATATTCTCTGATGTCTCTTCCAACTTTAAATCTATTATTTTTTTGGTTGCTTTAGGGACATTTCTTATTTGTAAGCCATTGTTGGTAATATGTTAGAATCCACACTCACCATATGTCACCTACATTTTTGCATTGCCTTTGGGAAAGGAAACACTTTTGATTCTTCCAAAATTCTGGTGTTCCCTGATTCACAGGCATATAATATCAGCCTTTTCAGAATCTATTAACTTGCCCTAAATTCCCTGAGGCCGACCCTCAGTTAAAAAAGAAAAAAAAAACAACCTCCCCAATAATAATAGAAAGCAATTTGATGATGAGATAACATTGTTGACACCAGTTTTGAAGTTTTCAGAGGAGGGCAGTACTGTACCTTTGAAATTGCCTCATAGTGGCTCTTGTCCTGTTACACCTGGCATCTGATCTAGTCATGTTGCCAGGTATTCTGACTCCTTTGAGGGAGGCAAGATGGATCTTGTACATTATTTCTATGGCTCCCAGAAGCACAGCTTGCTCCAATTGATTTTAAATCTGCCAAAGAAGGAATCTTTCTCTCTAGGCTATGTTCAGTATATAAACCAAAGTGATAACGAAATGCTTCCTGAATAACAAATTCTCATCATCAACTGCTTTATTTGTGAGACCATTATAATAGCCGTAATAATCCTTTAAATTTCCATAGTCCTTTACACTTAAAAATATCCTTTTCATATCCTTAACTTGATCTTCATTACGGTTTTGTGAGGCAGGCAAGACATAGCAGGGCAGGAATTTTTAATCTTCATTTTCCTAGTGAAGAAATTGGGTCCCAATGAGAAAGGTTAAGTGATTTGAACTTAATTTTAGGACTTCGAACCCCAATTCCTTGTCAAATTCTCATTCAATTCCATTATAAATATTAATTAAATAACTACCATATGCCAGGTATTGTGCTAAATTCTAGGTATACAGTGATACCAATGAAGCAGCCCCTGCCCTTGAAAAGCTTACATTCCACTGGGAAAGATAGAACATGTACAAAAGTAATTAACATCAAGCAGCATAGAGATTGATTTTTGGAAGAAAAAAAGTATTAATAACTTGGATAATCAGGAAAGGTCTCTTGTAGATGCCCCTTAAAATTTGCTTTGAAGGAAGCTATATTTTATGCAAAGTGGAGTTGAGAAAAGAAGTATATTTTAGACTCTTGAGACCATTGTGCAAAGGTGAATAGGGAGTAAAAGGAATGTCCTATTATGGGAAGAACAAGTTTGGTTTGACAGAAACAGAGTGAAGAAGGTGGAATAATACAAAGTAAGACTGGAAATATAGGCATCAGATTGTAGCAGATTTTCCAATACATCACAACAGGAGAAAAAAATCTATTTATTCTGATGGACAAAATTAGATGGGACTTGGTACCCACTTATAGAAAGGCAACTGAAATTCCTTCTTTGAAGAAAGATTTTTATTTTCTTGAAGTTGTTCTAGGTTTTGGAGGAAGTTATTTTCTCTAGGATTATTTGGGGCTTGGTTGGCTACAGAGTATAGTTAAAAGAGCATTGGACTTGAAGTTCAAAGACATAATTCTGATTTTTGTTCTACCAAACACTGTGGTCTTGGACACTTAATCTCTTTGGGTCTCAGCATCTTTATTTGTAAAATGAGCAGATTAATCCTTGTACTTCATAGCTCTCAGTATTGTGTAAAACAAATAGATGGGCACATAAAGTATTCATCATTTTACTGTATGCCAAGGATTGTATATAGTGTTGGAAAACAAATACAAATACATGATAGTCTCTAATCTTTTACACACACACATAATACATATATAAAATATTTTATTTTCCCTCAATTACATAAGACAAATTTCAAAACTTTTTTTAAAAAAAATGTTTTGACTTCCAAATTCTATTTCTCTTTTCCTTCCTCCCCCAAGGTGTTAACCAACCCAATATAATTTACACATATATAATCATGTAAAATCTTTCCATATTAGCAACTTTGTACAAGAAAACTTAAATTAAAAAGAATGAAAGAAAATGAAAACTAACATGTTTCAGACTGTGTTCAGAATGTATCAGTTCTTTCTCTGGAGGCAGATAGCATGCTTCATCACCAGTTTTTTGGGATTGTCTTATATTGCTGAAAATAGTTTAGTTGATCATTATACAGTGTTGCTGTTACTATGTACAGTGTTCTGATTTTGCTCATTTTACATTGCATCAGTTAATGAAATCTGAAATTTCTGAAATCATCCTGCTTGCCCTTTCTTATAGCAAAATAATATTCCATCACAATCATATAAAAGAACTTCTTTAGTCATTCTCTAACTGATGGCATTGAGGGCATCTCTTTCTTAGCCACCACAAAAAGATCTGAATAGTCCTTACTCTTAAGAAGCTCACAGTATAATAATAGAAGACAACACATATAGTGATACAGAAAATGGAGGGGCAAACTGATTGGTTTATATTAAAAAGTTCTGCTTTAGCTACTTATATTTCCCACACTCCCTTTGGGACTTTATGAAGATGAGTGACTAGGAATAAAGTTATTAACGTCTCTGTCCTAGAAACAACCTTTTTATTTCACTGACCTCTTCTTTTATAGTCAAGGTATTTAAATCTCAAATCCTATCTGAGGCATAGAATACTCTATTTTGATGTCTCTGCCTTTTGCCTCATATGATTTTTAGTCAGCCCACAAAATTTTTCATTTTGCTGAAATCCAAATTGGGTAGTCAAATTGCTATGGCACTTAGATTGCACAGACATGGGAAAAACAATGGAAAATAACTGAAAAACTAAAATTAGGCAATGGGGAAACAAAGATCATCATCTCATAGATGTGCAGTTTTTCTTGACACCCCCCCTGATTAATATTCTCCCTTTTCTAATTATCTAGTTATTTAAATGAGATATATACATATACACAAATGTTGTAACTCTGGGTAGAATGAATCTTTTAGGACAGTTATAAGTTTTCTTTTTTTCTTTTTCAGTCTGTGGCACCAAGCAACCAGTTGGTGTTTAAACACTGAATTAATCTTAAAAAACTAAAGTAGGAGGGGTAGAGGAATATATATCCAAGTAACCTTGACTAGAAGAGAATGTTAGTTTATTGGGGAAAAAGTTTCTGCAATGTACAGGAGAAATTTTAGGAGGTAGATACCATATTAGGGAAGTGGGTTGGGGATTATCAGGGAATACTTTGTGGAAGAAGTGGTACCTTAGTTTGGCCTGAGAGAAAGGGGAGAAGTTCATCAGACAGATATAAGTATAGTAGAATGAGGATTCATTCTAGAGATTCAGAACAATTTGATGACTCAGAGAAAGGAGCAAGAGGGCCCAGAATGTTGGGTTTTGACTCACACTTAGAATATATTCAGAGGAGAAAAGTCTCATTTATTTGTCAAGTTGGATGCTGCAGATAATAGCAGGTACAATGCAGAAAGGAGAAATTAAATGGAGAGAACTAATGATGCGTAAGATATAATAGGTGAAAACAACAAAATTGAAATATTTAAACTCAGATGTTTATTCATGAATTTGTAAAATATGGTTATGAAATGAATGAAGTATCCTAATACATTCAAACTTATAGATATCATTGAGACAGTGTAACGAAACATGATTGGAATACAGTTATTAAGAACATATTATTATTCAAAAATAGATTATCAATTATAATTCAGTCAAATTCATCAGGAATTTATTAAATACCTATTAAGTGCAATGCAGAAACTGTTGTATTACATTACATTAACCCCCATCCCTAATGTGGTGTCTGCCCCCTAAAATTTCTCCTGTGTTGCATAGATACTTTCCCCCCCTCACTAAACTCATATTTTCTTCTAGCAGAGTCATTTGGATACATGTTCCTCTATCCTTTCTACTTTAAGTTTCTTAAGATAACTTCATTGTTTAAGCACCAACTGGGAGCTTGGTGTCAGAGATTCAAAAAAAGTGTAATGCAGTCAGGAAATCCTGAGTTTAAATACTTATGGCTTTATCCCATGAGCTCACTCTCCCCTTGTCCCTTTCTCAAAACCCCTTGACATCATTCTTGCACTTGTTTTTCTTTTACTGTATTCTCTGATAATGAGTTAATCTTCCTGGCTCATCAAGGCCTCACCCTTTATTTGGGTCCTTGATTTCATTCCCTCCCTTTTTCTCTAGGAAATTGGTGTCTTCAATTATCCTTTTTCTATAACCTCTAATAAATGTCTACTAGTTCCTTCTTTTCTGCATACAAACATATACAAGTATCTCTCATGCTTAAAAAAACCCCCATCTTTAGAACCTACTATCCCCTCAAGCTGTTGTGTGAGCACTTCTTACTACCTTTTACCATATAATAAGTATGGCACTTTGCAGACTTTAAGAATAACATGAATATTAGTCATCATTATTATTTAATCAACAAGTTCCTAGAAAAAAGAAGCTAGTTACTTTTGCCTTTCCTTCTTCCCATCTTACATGTCACTCTTTAATCCTTTGAAATCCATTTTCTGAAAACTTATCAACAAATCAATCTTCCTAAAATTAGCTTAATTACAAGATGTAATGGTCATTTTTTTTTGGTTTCTGTCCTTCTTGACTTCTTGACAGCATTTAACACCACTGAATATCTTCTGCTTTTTGATACCTTCACTTTTATGTTTTTTTTTAAAACATTTATTCTCTCTCTTTTGTTTCTCTTCCTAGTGGTCTCATTCATTCCTCAGTTTCTTTTGCTGGCTCATCATTTATATCATGATTCCTAAACCCAAGGTTCTACTCTGGTCCTCTTTTCTTCTCTTCTTTCATCTCACTTGGAGATTGTATTGCATTCTATGGGTTTAATTAAACTTTTGTAGATGACTTCATCTATGTGGAGAACATGACTAATGTCTCTCCTGAACTTTAGTTTAGTATCACCAGCTAGCTTTTGGATATTTCCACTTCATATCCTAATACATGTTTCAATTGCAGTACGTTCAGAACAGAATCTACTGTTTTTCTTCCCAAATCCACTGCTCTGTTTTATTTCTATATTTCTCTTGACGGTATCACTAGGTTCAAAAAAACTCTATCATCACTTTCTCCTCGCTTTTCCTCATACCACATATTCCTTTTTTCCTGAAATGCATTTGCTTTTCACCTCCTCCTCTTAGAATTCTTTATTTCCTTGAATTTTCAGCTCAACTCATCTATATCAATACTTTCCTGATTGTCCTAGCTGTAAATTTACTCCCTCTTTACTTGTATATTATTTATGTGCTTATATATGTATATGTTATCTCTTAAATGATGTAAGCTCATTGGGGCAGAACAATTTCATTTTGTATCTTCTGTGCCTGAACACATAGTACCTGTCACATAGCAAATATTTAATAAATTCTTGGATAATTGATTAGAATCAAAAGAATTTGGCAATTGTTTGGATATTGGTGATATATATATCTTTTAAAATTTTTTATTAATTAGTATTTCCAAGATGTCCTTATTGATCTCATTAGAGAACTCCCCCTTTCCTCATTAGAATTGTTTCTCTTTATTTATTAATTTTTATTAAAGTTTTTTCTTTTCATTTTTTGCTGAGGCAATTAGGGTTAAGTGACTTACCCAGGGTCACACAGCTAGAACATGTTACGTGTCTGAGGCTAAATTTGAACTCAGGTCTTCCTGACTTCAAGGCTAGTGCTCTATCTACGGTACCACCTAACTGCCCCAAAGCTTTTTATTTTCAAAAGATATGCATGGATAATTTTTCAACATTAACCCCTGCAAAACTTTGTGTTCCAATTTTCTCTTCCCTTCCCCATCCCCTCCCCTAGATGGCAAGTAATCCAATATATCTTAAATATGGTAGAAATATATACTAAAACCAATATATGCATATATATTTATACAATTATCTTGCTGCACAAGAAAAATCAAATCAAACAGGAAAAAAATGAGAAAGAAAACAAAATGCAAGCAAACAACAACAAAAAGAGTGAAAATACTATGTTGTTATTCACACTCAGTTCCCACGGTCCTCTTTCTGAGTGTAGATGGCTCTCTTCATCACAAGATCATTGGAACTGGCCTGAATCATCTCATTGTTGAAGAGAGTCATGTCCATCAGAATTGATCATCATATAATCTTGTTGTTGCTGTGGACAGTGATCTCCTGGTTCTGCTCATTTCACTTAGCATCAGTTCATGTAGGTCTCTTCAGGCCTCTCTGAAATCATCTTGTTGGTCATTTCTTATAGAACAATAATATTCCATAACATTCATATATCATAATTTATTCAGCCATTCTTCAATTGATGGGCATCCATTTAGTTTCCAGTTTCTAGCCACTATAAAAAGGGTTGCCACAAACATTCTTTCACATGTGAGTCCCTTTCCCTCCTTTAAGATCTCTTTGGAATAAAAGCCCATTAGAAACACATATGGGTCAAAGGGTATGCACAGTTTGATAACTCTTTGGGCATAGTTCCAAATTGCTCTCCAGAATGGTTGGATCTATTCACAAGAATTGTTTCTCTTTAGATTTTCAAATTTTAATGCTTGAATGATTTCTGTTTCCTTGATGCTGAGTTAGAATTTTGGCCATTAGATTTTATCTGTCTTTACTCTGGAACCTTTGAAACACAAACTTCTAAAATATGGGATGCACAGGAAAATATCCTTGTATTTCATTTTCTTCTCCATTGCAAATTCCAATATGGGATTGTCACATTCTTCTAAGATCGTAACCTTTTCTGGTAGAACAACCAGGAATACTAAATATCAGTTTCCCATGTCGGCTAGTCCATCTTTTGAAGTCTGGAATTGTTATTTTAAAAATGTTCATACTTTGATGTTGGCAAGACTCCAGCTGATTTTTCAATATTTGAAGTCTCTCATCACTGCTATGTTATGTTGCTAAGTCCAGGTTTTTAAAATTTGTTTTCTAAATTATTTCCCTTTTCTGTCCAATTGGTCTATAATATACATCCATGCTAATATCAGTTCTGTTTTCCCATTGATCCCCCAAATGCTTTCCCTTTTTGAATTCTCTATTTTGTCACATTAGTATTTTTTTCATTATATAATGCTACTTTACTCTTATCCTTATTTACCTTTCTTGTTCATTTTCATTCCTGAAAGTATATACCTTTCAGAATGAATGAATGAAATCCATTTCCTAAGCATCATTGTGTGCCAACCAGCTTGCTAAATTCTGGGGATGCATACAAAATCAAGATAGAAGGGATTATAATCCTGGGAGTCACAAAGACTATATATTTGAACAGCACAATGATCTGATGGATGGCTTAACTCCTCCTGTCATGACTTTTAGTAATCTAATATAGAGCATGGTGCAACTATAGAAGCAGGTAGAAAAAGGGCAAAAAAATAAACAAACAAGCAAAAGCAAAGGAAAACAAAACAAAACATCAAACATTACTCTTAAGTCTCAGCGATATCTGTAAGATTAAATTCACCACTTTGGCTTTTGATCTCTTGTTCATCTTGTCACCACTTTGTGTATTTTTATGTAGATAGTTGAAGCCAAAGGTTTTATTGTTGAATCTTTTCTTGTCTTCTCTGAAAATTTATGAAAATTTTCACTATTATTATTTTTCTAGAATGAGTACAGTATATTATATACATGTATACATACATATATTTTTACATACACATATCCACATACATATAGTTTAGTATATAAATTGATGCTTTCCCCCTTTTTCAGTTTTGTTTATTTTTATTTAGATTGATAAAAGAAAAGGTAAATATGACCTTATTGTCCCTTTTAAAGTATCTTTCATCTTTGTAATGCTATTCCAATATTTCAAAGCATTGTCCAGATATCCAAATGTCATTCTCAGTCTTCATCTTCTTAACCATATGTTCATTCTCTAGATCTATCCTTTTTTTCTAAAGTCTTTTCCTTCCATTGACAGTGATGATGTAAACACCATCTGTGACTCTATAGTATTCTGTTTCTTGCCTAAGACTGTTATCTTTAGCATTTTCCCCTTAATATCATTTTGGTTTTCCAATTACATCCAAAGAGAGTTTTCAGCATTAATTTTTATAGGATTTTGAGTTTCAAACTTTTCCCCCTACGTCCTTCTCTCCTTCCTTCCTTCCTTCCTTCCTTCCTTCCTTCCTTCCTTCCTTCCTTCTTTCCTTTCTTCCTTCTTTCTTTCCTTCTTTCCCAAGATTCCCAAGCAATCAGATATAGATTATACATGTACAAGTAGGCTATTTCCATATTAGTCATCTTATGAAAGAAGAATCAGAAAAGTAAAAACCATAGGAGAGAAAAAAATTTGAAAAGTCAGAATAGCATGCTTTGATCTGCATTTAGACTCCATAGTTCTTTCTCTGCATATAATCAGAATTTTCCATTATGAATTTTTTAAATTATCTTAAGTAATTTTATTGCTGAGGAGAGCTAAGTTTATCAAAATTGATCATTACACAATCTTGCTGTTTCTGTTACAGTGTTCTGGTTCTTCTCATTTCACTTAGAATCAGTTAATATAAGTATTTTCAGGATTTTCAGAAATTCACCTGCTCATCATTAATTATAATACAATGGTATTCCATTAGATTCATGTACCACAACTTGTTTAGCCATTCCCCAGTTGTTGGGCCTCTGTTCAATTTCCAATATTTTTGTCGCCACAAAATGAACTGCTATAAACATACATGTGGATCCTTTGCCCCCTTTTTTAATGATTTCTTTGGGATATAGTGGCATTGCTGGATTAAAGGTTTTACATAGCACAGTTTGATTGCCTTTCCAAATGACTCTCTAGAATGGGATGAATCAATTTACAATTCCACAATAATGCATTAATGTTCTAATTTCTCACATCTCCAACATTAGCTAATTTGTTAGGTGTGAGGTGGTACCTCAGAGTTATCTTAATTTGCTTTTCTGTATTCAATAGTGATTTAGAACATTTTTTTTCATATAATTGAGGAATTATTTGTATTTTTATAAATTTACTCAGTTCTCTATATATTTGAGAAATGAGGCCATTATCAGAAAAGTTTATAAAAGTTGCGCCCCAGATTTATGCTCTCTTTCTAATGTTAGTTGCTTTGGTTTTTGTACAAAAACTTTTTGTGATATAACCAAATTTATCCATTTTGTATTTCATAATATCTTTTATCTCTACTTTAGTTATAAATTCTTTACTTTTCCATAGATCTGACAGGTAAACTATTCCTTGCTCTCCTAATTTGTTATGGTATCATTATTTATGTTTAAATCATGCCCCTATTTTGAGTTTTTTTAGTTATATGGTGTGAGATGTTAGTATATTCCTAGTTTCTGCTATATTATTTTCCAATTTCCCTAAAAATATTTATCAAATAGTGATTTCTGACTCCAGAAATTAGAGTCTTTGGGATTATCATGCAGTAAGTAGATTATTATAATTATTTATCACTCTGTCTTTTATAACTGATCTATTCCACTGATCCACCAGTCTATTTTCTTAATACCAAATTGTTTTGTTGATTGCCAGTTTATAATAATATAGTTTTAGATCTGGTATGATTAAGCCTCATCCCTTTCCATTTTTTTTTATAAATTCCCTTACTACCTTTGATCTATTGTTCTTCCAGATGAATTTTATTATTCTTTTTTTCAAGCTCTACAAAATTGTTTTTGGTAGTTTTATTGGTATGGCATTGAATAAGAAAATTAATTGAAGTAGAATTGTCATTTTAATTATATTAATATAGTATTATATTGTATCTTATATTATATAATTACATTATATTATTATAATAGTATATTATTATATTATATATGTTATGTGAGCAATTTACATTTTTCCCAATGTGTAGCTCTGACTTTGTAATTATGTTCATATGGATTTGGATTTGTCTCACTGATGGCTTTAGATTTGATACTGCTTATTATTTTCAGGAAATCTGTATTCGTATGCTCTCTAGCATTTTGAATAGGAATGGGTGCTATATTTTGTCAAAAGCTTTTACAGTAGCTATTAAAATAATCTTATTTTAATCTTCTGATTCCTCTCCTCTGTATGTTGTCCAACATAATTTCTTTTCTGAATTATGGCACCCAGTGCTGCACATAAGACTTTAGTATCGGTCTGACCAGAACAAGATACCTCTTAAGTTAGGAACATGTTTCTGAAATTCAGTTAGTACTTCTGTCTCATTTCTTTTTTTTTTATTTTTTTTTTATTCTTTGCTGAGGCAATTGAGGTTAAGTGACTTGCCCAGGGTCACACAGCTAGGGAATGTTAAGTGTCTGAGACCAGATTTGAACCCAGGTCTTCCTGACTTCAGGGCTGGTGCTCTATCCACTGCGCCACCTAGCTGCCCCTGTCTCATTTCTTTATACTGCAATCCAAGTATTCCTTTGGAGAATCAAAAGTCATTGTTATTTATCTTTTTGAAAGGTTGACTGTGAATATTACTGATACTTCTGAAGGGCTATTGTATAGAGCAGTGGTTCTCAAAGTGTGATTCAAAGAATCCTACAGGTCTCTGAAACCATTTCAGTGGGTCTACAAATTCAAAATGTTTTTATTTCTGATATGGTAAATATCTATAAATATAATCCACATAAAGAAAGAAGTCCAAAGGTAGATCCTCATTAATTTTTAATAACATAAAGATACAGAAGAAAAGAAGAAAAAGGATGATGCTTTAATTGAAGCAAGAGAGGTTTACAGTTGCTCAGGGAAGGATTGAGAGTTTTTAGAATGAGTTGCCCTAAGATGATGTCCTTAAAGAATGAAACTGAATCTTCCCTCCTTGCAGTAGGTTGGTATAGTTCTATCTAGAGTCTGGACGCTTAAATAGAAGGCCTCAAGATATTCTTCCCCAAATTCCTAATCTTATATTTCTATATCTTCAGAACTTTTGTCAGTTTTGTGGCAGCCACACATGGTGAAAGGAAGGTCAAGCTCTGAATCTGGAATAATGGACTTTGAGTCATACCTTTGATGCATAATAATTATTTAACATGTCAGTGCCTCTGTGCAACTCTAAGAACACAAATGACAGAAAATTTGCTGATTCTCAAAGACATTTTCTCACTAGAAAGCTCTTTATACTAAGGACATCATAAGTCTGGGTAAAAAAGGAAAGAAACTCCCACCTTAAGATAAACTGGATCTACCAGAGCAAGGCTATAATTTTTTTCAAGGTCCTATGAATATCTCTGAAGATTCAGGAAAATTCTTCTGAAATGCCATTGGCTCGAGCCCTTGTTCTATTGTATTTTCCCCCAGTTAACCAACAGGGCTATATAGCATTTTAAGGGAGGATTAGTATCTCTTGTGTGATGGTTTGCTGAACCCTTTTCATAGGTGCTCATGCACTTCTAGTGTTTGCCTTTCATCCAGCTCTCACTTGTGACTTCAAGAGTCTAACTAATCATACTCTGGTAAACCTTCTTGGAAGATGGATTAAGCTAGGTTGTGGGTAACTGATAAGTCTCAAACTTATTGGTGAGTTAGGGGATTTCTGCTCTAAACATGTGAAGACTTTCCCTGGTGGAATGGGTGGATGAGAACAATTTGTGCCATTGGTCATGAAAACAGCTGAAATAGGCAATGTGGAATGCTTGGTCAGGCACTCAAGATTCCAGGGTCATCCAAATCATGATCAAGTCCAAGATATCATTCCATTATTTCCTATTTATTTTGTAAATAGCTTTGTTGTTTTCAGTTGATTTTTTGATCATATCCAACTCTTTGTAACTTCATTTGGGATTTCTATGACAGAGATACTGCAGTAGTTTGTTATTTCCTTCTCCAATTCATTTTACAGATGAGGAAACTGAGGCAAACAGGGTTAAATGACTTACCTAGATACATTCAACTAGTGAGTATTTGACACTAGATTTGAACTCAGCTCCTTCTGACTTCAGATACAACCCTCTACTCACTAACCCACCCAACTACCCCCATATATAGTTTGCTTTGTAAATATTTGCATATTTTCTCCTCCAAAAGATTATGGCAGAAGGCATTCTTGAAGGCAGAAACGTTTTTTGCCTTTCTTTATATCCCCCATGTTGAACACAATGCTTGTGGCATATAATAGATATGTAATACTGGCTTAACTCTCTAGAGTAATATAGATAAAGCACAGGTCTATATTAGTAGAGGAAGTTCCATATCTCATACTGACTATTTTGATGAAGTCAAAAAAAAAGTGCAAGGTTAGGTCCTAAGAATATGAAGACAAAAGCAAAAAAATTGTATCTTTTCTCAAGTAACTTAAGTTCTATTGGCTAGAGTTTGTGTGCAAGTTTACAACATGTAAGTAAATAAGTAAATGCAAAATAATAATGGAGAGAGCATTCGTTGTTGGTTTCTTGTTCTTGAAGAAAACTAATGACATTATGAGGATGGTGTTATGTCTTGAATGGGAATCAGATTTAAATAAGGTAGAGCTACAACACATTCCTACCAGGACAGATAGCTCAATGCCACAAGTTAGATCAAAGCTGTCTATGAAAAACAGTAAAGACAAGTGCTTTCCCCACTATACCGTACTTAATTCTAATTTGTGATTTCTCCACCTAGCAACTGTGTGACTCCTGGGAAATGTTTTAACCTTTGTGAACCTCAGTTTCCTTTTTTTTTTTCCTAAAAATAATCAGAATATTTGTACTCTTAACCTCACAGAACTCTTAGGAACATCAAATGAGATAACATCTGAGAAGTCTTTTTGTAACTATAAAGCACAATATAAATTTAAATTTTTATAAATAACATCACTACAATTACTCATTTATTTATGACCAAAATATCCCATCAATTCTACTCCAACACATGCAAGTTCTTCTCT
>JAJPUD010000154.1:901157-922931 GCA_023553655.1 Myrmecobius fasciatus | reverse complement strand
GGGGTGGGGAGTAGGGGGGAAAAATTTGTAACAGAAAGCTTCATAAAGGTTAATGTTGAAGAATTACCCATACATATGTTTTGCAAATAAAAAGTTTTAATGAAAAAGAAAGAAAAATAATAACTAAGTTCATTTGGAAGAACAAAAAAAAAAGTTCCCTTTAAATTATTTAGCTATCTAGCTACTAGTTATTAATCACCCCAAAGCAGAGAAAAGGAAAATAATCCATTTGCAAGTATAAATATTCTATGACATACTCATCCATGGGGCATGGGCTACCTCCGGTAATTCTCAATTCAGCTCTTCTTTCCAAAAAGTATTTTAACAGAACTGAATCTTTTCTCCAATGACTATCCCATTCTTCTGTATGTGCCTGGTACATCTGGGCCTAACTGGACTATGATTACTTTCTTTCTCTCTCCAAACTTACTCTCACTCATTCTGGAATTCTCTAGACCAATCCTGCTCCAATCCTACTTGTTGACATTTTACTGTTGACAATCCCTCCAAGACCAAGTGCACCCAAGTTCTGTTTTCTGAAGCCTCATAGGACCACTTGAGTACCTAGCACCAAAGCTAGAGGTGATCCTGAGAAATAGCCCTCTGGACACCCATTCCTTTATCAAACTCTCAAAATGGTAGAACAGAGAGAAGGGAAGGTTTTTTAAAAGAGTTCAAATTCTCACTTTGTCAAATAATAGTAAAGACTGATATTTATACAAGACTTGCTAAGGTTTGCCAAAGTGCTTTATAGACCTCTAACTTTAAGATCATCTAATGCTGAAGTACATGGTAGCCATTCCTTTCATTTTAAAGCTAAGAAAACTGAGGCTTTGTGACATTAAGTGATGGGCCCACAATCATCAAGTAAATAGTGAGTGACAGGACTCAGGAGCACACACCAGGTCCTCCTCATTTCAAGACCAGCTCTCTAAACACTACACATGTAGTGTTTAGTCTTATGGCCAAGACATTTAACCCTCAGGGGCTATAAAAAAGACAAAACAATTCTGCATTCTCTATCCCCCATAGAAATGTTATAAGGAAAATTATTCATTACCCTTAAACCACTATGAGTTTGCACTTCAAAATTTTTGTGTAGCCGGTTGTTTATATACAGTGGGTACTTGTAAAACAAAAATGAATAACTATCCTCCCATCGCCCATCTCTCTACCAAGAGAAAGGAATCTCAGAGAGCATCAAAGTCCAATATTTGTACTTACAGATGAAAAACCTGGGGGGTAAAAAGGGGGAAGAGGAGAGGGTAAAAAGATGATGGGGGGGTGGGGGAGAGAGAAAGAAGATAGGATTAAATGAGTTACCCAATGTCTTACAAGTAGTATCACAAATGGGATTTGAACCTAGCTCTTCTGATTCTAGAACCAGAGCTTTATCAATGTACCACAGATGATTCACTTCCCAAAATTTAAGAAAGATACTTAGGGTCTTCAAAGATCATGGGATTAAGCAAAAGAGAATCTACAATCCAAAGACCAAATTCTCCTGGCTTTCAAGAAAAGAAATGAAATTCTCTACATATTACAAAAAGCTTCTGAAATGGCATGTTTGGAAATGAAGCCAGGAGGCTGCTCAAGCTCTCTGTTTCCCTCAAAAACTACAGGAAACCAAGCTTCTGAACAGACTCTTGACAGAATGAAATCACTTTCCAGCTCGAGACAGATTGGAAAAATTTCAAGAAGGATCAGTCACACTGTCTGGGAAAAGCCAGTGACAGAGACTTAATCACAGTAGATCAGCAATTTGAGATCTTTGGTCCTGGCTCAGTAGCCAAGCAGACCATGGGGCAGCTACCAGTTCAAGCACAGAAGGCAAATTGCCAGCATTGTAAATCATGTTACTGCATGGAGAACAGGTACAACTACCATTATTAAGACACCAAACACAAGGGGCCCCTTGCTCAAAGTCAAGACTCAAGAGTTGTACAAAAGCTAAGGACAGTGCCCCAATACCCAAAAGCAGAGCTAGACTTTAAAAGTCAACAAAAGTAGTAAGGAAAAAAAAAAAAAAAAAGAGCAAGAAACAGAAAAGAGGACAAAATGTCAACACGGGAAATCTCAAAGGATGATATGAATTCATCTCAAGCTCAAAGAGGGAAACTAATGATTGTTGAGAAATCACAAAGGAGGGTGGGGGGTGGGGAGGAAGGAGAAAAGGTAAAATATCTCAGAAGAATAATTGATCTGAAAGACTGATCCAAGATAGACAATTTTTAATTACTGGTCTACATGAAAGCCACGACAGCATTCTTCAAAAGATCATCAAGGAAAACTGCCTTGACATATTAGGACCAAAGGGCAAAATAGCCACTGAAAGATCAGAAAGAGATCCCACAAGGAAAACCCTAGTTCTGTAATATCAAGGAAAATATTAACTATTAAAAAAAATTTCAAGTTTTAAGGAGCCACAGTCAAAATTACCCAGGATCTGGCAGTTTCTACAATAAAAGATTAAAAAGCCTGGAATACCCTATTCTGGAATGCAAAGGACTTTGGATTACAATTAAGAATCAACTACCCCAGAAAGATTGAGTATCACCTTTCCAGAGAGAGATGGATCTTCAACAAAGTAATTTCAATAACTGCTATTGAAAAGACTAGAACTAAGAGGAAAATCTCTTCAAATACACAAACTCAAGAGAAGTATAGAAAAGTAAATACAAAAGAAAATAAAAACATATTTAAAGGTTGAACTGTTTACATCCCTAGATAGAAAAATGATTCTTGTAACTCTTGAGAACCATTATCTTTTATTGGGGCATTTGAAGGGGGCATGTTGATGGAAGGCGGGTATAAACTGACTAATATGATATTTAAAAAAAAAAAAAAGGCATTATGGGGTGGAAAAGGACTATGCTGGGAGAAGAGAAAAAGGAGGTAAAATGGGATAAATTAGATCACATGAAAAGGCCCAAGGAAATAAGGGAGGCAGATGAGCAACGTCTGAAGTTTAATCTCATCAATTTTGACTCAAACTCAGCTGGATACAGAAATTTATCTTAACCTATAAGGAAGTAAGAGAAGAAAGGGGAAAGAAAAGAGAGGATCTGGATAGAAGGGCAGGCAGAAACAGTAGGAGAAAGAGAAGAGAGGAGAGTAATAGAAGGGAGGGCAGGTTGAGAGTGGGGTATTTCAAAAACAAAACACTACCAAGGAGGGACAGGATGGAAAGAAAGAACAAAAGTATATACATATACAAGAGAGAAAATAGGATGGAGAGAAATACACAGCTGGTTATCATAAGTCCCATAAAACAGAAGCAAATAGCAGAGGAGATTAAAAACCAGAATCCTACAATGTGTTGTTTACATTTGAAACAGAGAGACACATGGAGAGTAAAGGATTGGAGCAGAATTTATGATGATTCAAGTCAAAGCAAAAAAAAAGCAGGGGGCAGCAATTCTGATCTCAGATAAACCAAAAGCAAAAATAGATAAGGAAAATATCCTTATCTTGTAAAGAGTAAACTTATCAAGAGTACCATAGACAATGAAGTGATAGTAAATGTATTTGCACCAACTGATAACAGCATCCAAATTCTTAAGTTAAGCCAGTTATAGAAAAAAATAGATAGCAAAACTATACCAACTAGTGGGGAACCTCAATCTCCTCCTCTCAGAATTAAAATAAATCTAACCACAAAATAAACAATAAATTAGGGAGGTTAACAGAATCTTAGAAAGCGTAGCTATGAGAGTTCTCTGGAGAAAACTGAATAGGGACAGAAAGGAACATACCTTTTTCCTCAGCAGTACATGCATAAAAACCTCAAATGCAGAAAGGCAGAAATAGTAAGTGCTTCTTTTTCAGATCACAATGGAAACTGTGATCTGAACAAACCATCAATGAACTCCCTAAGAAAAAATCTCCAGGGCCAGATGGGAGTTACAAGTGAATTCTACCAAACAACTAAAGAACAATTAATTCCAACACTGTGTAAACTATTTGGAAAAATAGGCAAAGATTCCTACCAAATTTCTTCTACGACACAAATATGGTGCCAATACCTAAACCAGAAAGAGCTAAAACAAAGAAATTTATAGACCAATCTCCCTAATGAATGCTTATGCAAAAGTTTTAAATAAAATATTAGCAAAGGGGGGCAGCTAGGTGGCACAGTGGCTAGAACACCAACCCTGAAGCCAGGAGGATCTGAGTTCAAATCTGATCTCAAACACTTAATATTCCCTAGCTGTGTGACCCTGAGCAAGTCACTTAACCTCAATTGCCTCCGTAAAAAGAAAAAAAAAAAAAAATCACATATATTAGCAAAGAGATGACAACAACTTATTAGCAAGACAATACACTATAACCAAGTAGGATTTATACCAGGAATGCAGGTCTGGTTCAATATAAGGAAAACTATTGGCTAAATTGATCATATCAGTAACAAAACTAACAGAAATCATAAGATATGATTTAGACATAAAGAGTGATACTATAAGCAAATTAAAAGAACATAGGATTTACCTCTCAGATCTAGAGAAGGAAGGAATCTGTGACCAAAGAAGAACTGGAACTCATTATTGAACACCAAATAGATAACTTTGATTATATTTAAGTTTAAAAAGTTTTTGTACAAACAAAACTAATGCAGACAAGATTAGAAGGGATGCAATAAATTGGGAAAACATTTTTACATTCAAGGGTTGTGATAAAGGCCTCATTTCTAAAATATAGAACTGACTCAAATTTATAAGAATTCAAGCTATTCTCCAATCGATAAATGGTCAAAGGATACGAAGACAATTTTCAGATGAAGAAATTGAAGCCATTTCTAGTCATATGAAAAGGTGCTCTAAATCACTATTGATCAGAGAAATGCAAATTAAGACAACTCTGAGATACCACTACATATCTTTCAGATTGGCTAAGATGGCAGGACAAGATGAATGTTGGAGGGGATGTGGGAAAACTGAGACACTAATTCATTGTTGGTAGAGTTGTAAAATGATCCAACCTTTTTGGAAAGCAATATGGAACTATGCCCAAATGGCTATCAAACTGCATATCCTTTAACTCAGCAGTGTTTCTACTGGGCTTGTATCCCAAAGAAAATTGTTTGTAGCAGCCCTCTTTGTAGTGGCAAGAAACTGTAAACTGAATGAATGCCCATCAGTTGGAGAATGGCTGAATAAGCCCTGGTATATGTTATAGAATCGATCGATGTTTAAGAAACGATCAGGAAGATGATTTTTAGAGCAGCCTGGAGAGACTCCCATGAATTGGTGCTAAGTGAAATGAGCAGAATCAGGAGAGCGTTATACACGGCAACAAGATTATACAATGATCAATTCTGATAGATGTGACTCTTTCTAACAATGACATGATTAAGGCCAGTTCCAATGATCTTGTGATGGAGAGAGCCATCTACACCCAAAGCGAGGACTGTGGGAACTGAGTGTGGATCACAATATAACATTCTCACTCCTTTAGTTGTTTGCTTGCATTTTGTTTCTCATTTTCCCCCCTTTTGGATCTGATTTTTCTTGTGCAGCAAGACAATTATATAAATATGCATACATATATTGGATTTAACATATATTTTAAACCGTGTAACATATACTGGATTACCTGCCATCTAGGGAAGGGGATGGGGGGAAGGAGGGCAAAATTTGGAACACAAGGTTTTGCAAAAGTCAATGTTGAAAAATTATCCGTGCATATGTTTTGACAATAAAAAGCTTTAACTTAAGCTGACAAAATACAGCACCCATTCCTATTTAAAAACACTAGAGAGCACAGGAATAAATGAATTTTTCCTTAAAATGGTAAGCAGCTTCTATCTAAAACCATGAGCAAGCATACATTGTAATGGGGAGAAGCTAAACCCATTCCCAATAAGCTCAGGGGGTGAAACAAGGATGCCCACTGTCACCAGTAAAATTCAGTATTGTACTAGAAATGTTAGTATTAGCAATAAGAGAAGAAAAAGAAGTTAAAAGAATTAAGAGGAGGCAATAAGGAAATAAAACTATCACTGTCTGTAGATGATATGATGGTATACTTAGAGAAACAATCAACAACAGCAAAGTTGAAGAATATAAAATAAATCCACATGAATCATCAGCATCTCTACGTTACTAACAAAGCCCAGCAGTAAGAGATAGAAATTCCACTTAAAATAACTGTAGACAATAAAATATTTGGGTGTCTACCTGCCAAGACAAACCCAGGAATTATATGAACACAATTACAAAACACTTTTCACACAAAGTCAGATCTAAACAACTGGGAAAATATCAGTTGTTCATAGATAGGCTGAGCTAACAGAATAAAGAAAATTCTACCCAAATTGGTCTACTTGTTCAAAGCCATTTTATAGAGCTTAAAAAAAAAAAAAAAATTACTAAATTCATTTGGAAGAACAAAAGGTCAAAAATATCAAAGGAATTAAGAAAAAAGAAAAGGGAAAAAAACCAACAAAAGAGAGTGGTCTAACAGTACCAGACCTAAAACTCTATTATAAAGCAACAATCATCAAAACTATTTGATACTAAGAAATAGAGTAGTGGACCAGTGAAATAGGTTAGATACACATGACGCAATAATCAATGACAATGTTAATCTAGTGTTTGATGATAAATCCCAAAACTCCAGCTTCTGGGATAAGAACTATTTGACAAAAATTGCTGGGCAAACTGGAAAATAATATGTCAAAAACTCAGCAGAGATCTACATCTCATACTATACCAAATGCACTGCTCTAATGTAAGGATAAGCAAATTATAGTAAAAGCAAAGGATAATTTACCTTTCAGATCTTTGGAGAAGGGAGGAATTTATGGCTAAAGAAGAACTAGAGAACATTATGAAATGCATCATGGACAACTTTGATTACATTACATTAAAAAGCTTCTGCACAAACAAAACCAACAGAAACAAGATTAAAAAGGAAAGAACAAAGCTGAGAAAAAAAATCTTACAGGCATTGTTTGATAAAGGTCTCATTTCTAAAATTTATAAAAAAAAAAACGAGTCAAAGAACACAAGTGATAACCCCAATTTCTAAAATGGTCAAAGGACAAGAACAATTTTCAAATGAAGAAATTAAAGCCATCTACAATCATATGAAAAAAATGCTCTAAATCACAATTAGAGAAATGCAAATTAAAACAATTTAAGTATCAACTCATTTCTCTGAGACTGACTAAAATGACAGGAAAAGATAATGATAATTGCTGAAGAGGATGTAGGAAACCTGAGACACTACTGCATTGTTGGGGGAGTTGTGAAATGATCCAGCCACTCTGGAGAGCAAATTGGAACTATGCACAAAGAGCTAGAAAACTGTGCATACCCTATGATCCAGCAATGCCACTACTGGGTCTGTATTCCAAGGAAATCATAAAAGAGGGAAAAGGGCCCACAGATGCAAAAATGTTTCTAGAAGCTCTCTATGTCATGGCAAAGAATTAGAAAATGAGCAGATGTCCATCAATTGAGGAATGGCTGAATAAACTATGGCATATATAAAAGTAGTGGAATATTATTAAAAAATGACAAACAGGCTGATTTTAGAAAGGCCTGGAAAGAATTGCATGAACTGATGCTGAGCAAAACAGGGAGAACCAGGAAAATAGAAACAGCAAGATTGTGCAAAGATCAGCTATGACAGACTTGGTTCTTCTCAGCAGTTCAGTGATCCAAGGTAATCCCAAAAACTCTAGATGGAAAACACCATCCGCATCCAAAGAAAGAAATATGGAGACTGAATGTAAATCAGCACACGTTATGTTCCCTTTTTGATTTTTTTTTTCCACTCTTGGTTTTTCCTTTTTATTCTATTTTTTTCTTTCCCAACACTATTCACAAGGAAATATGTTTAAAAAAAAAGAGAATGTACATGTATGACCAAATTTTTAACATATGAGAAAACAAAAAAAATTTAAATAAAATAAAGTAACATGTTTTAGACAAGAATCTATCCCTAAAAAGTTAGGTCTAACTATGCTTAAGATTTGTACTATTATTAGCTATTAAAACTGAGTTCTTAAAAAACCTAAAAATTATACTACCCTAAATGATTCTCAGAATTTTTATAAAACTATATACAAATAAAAGGGTAGTTCTGTTCACAAATATGTAATTCCATATAAGAATGTTAAAACCAACTTGTGAGGAGAAACTAGGTAAATTTATATGATCATGTACTTTTAAGTATAAAAAAATGCTGTTATAAACAAAAAACAATTCTTCAATAGAACTAAAGCTTAACAAATCTTGCTGAAGGCTATTAGAAGAATTAAAAGTGAGATAGGATGGCCAATAAAAAAATTGCAATATGCTGGAAAAAAATTAATTAATGCTCTTCTATTTTAGAACAAGCATATAACCAATGTCCCAGAACAGGGAAAGTATTAGTGTTGTGATAAACTCTGCCCTGGTTAGGCTGTATCTGGCAAACTAAATAAACAAACTGAACTTGTTCAGAAGGGTAAAAAAGGATGATGAAAGGACTAGAGAGGAAAAGAGGAAATAGGATGTCAGTTAGGGTCTTGAAGGTGGTAACATGGAAAAAAATGTATTCAATATGGTCCTCAAAAGCAGACAGGTCCAAAGGGAAAAAAGATTCAAAAAAGTGGATTCTGCGTCAATGAGGAAAACTTCCTTACAGTGATGTGTATCCAAAGTTGCCAAGTGCTTGAGTTAATGGTTAAGAGAAGATAGAAAAGGGATGTTGCTTATTCGAAGGCACTTGGCTGGTCTGGCCTTTGAGATCTCTTCCAAGCTTAGAGTCTCTCTTTGGCTCATTCCTCTCCTGATCTATTTATTGAGTCCCTGATGTTCCAGACATTCTTCATGAATTAAAATGGGAGAGCTAAATGAAGAGAACCTAAGAACCATGACCCCACAGGGAAAAAAAAAAGCATTCCACACTTTAAAAATGAATCTTTGAGCAATATACCAAGTTGATTAAAAAAAAGACAGGAAGTGCCTTCAATATAACTGACAGGAAAACTGGAAACCAGCCAAAGCAGAGAACAACCCAAGAACCAAAATGGCAAGCAGGATACAAAGGTCAAGTGGGACTGAGTGGATTTTAAAAAGAATCTCCTTCAACTGTTTGCTTCAGAATGACAAGAGAAAAGGGAGGATTGAAGAACACAGGCCTCCATATATCCTAACAGTACCAAAATGATAAAAGATCCTACAGTGCACAGAAGTACTGTAGATTAGAGTTGCTAAGGAATGAACTGTTTAGCTATAATGGAATGGGTGGCATTACAAGTAAAAAGCTAGACTGTATGTTAATTTATCAAATCAAGCATTATAGAGACTAGAGATTAGGAACATAAATTTATATAATACATAGTCCCTGACCCCAAGAGGTCTTAAGGTCATTTTGGGAGAGAGAAGAAGGCTTAATACATATGACCCTAGAGTAGGGACACATTTGATTTTCCCTCCACCTTTATTAAAATATAGTAATAATATTACTTCATTACTCTTGATTACATAAGCTTCACCCTTTAGTAATATTACAGTTTTAAGGCTATTTTAGGAACACCTAGCCATAAGTAAAAGATGGTTACACCATGAGAAAATATATTCCCAAGTTTGAAACCAACAAAGTATAAAACTTTTGGCAACATCTTGGGTTAAGTAAAAAAGACTCACCATACTATCTAAAGAGTTGGCAACATGCCTTAGTAAAGAAGGTATCTCATAGGAGTTCAAAGATCAAGAATAGCAACATTAAACATACAAAAAATGATTAAGTGATCATGTAGGTGTACATTAAAATGCTCTAGTTTTAAAAATTCCTTAAACACACACACACACACACACACACTTTTTCTCCCTCCCCCCTCCAGGCAATTGGGATTAAGTGACTTGCCCAGGGTCACACAGCTAGGAAGTGTTAAGTGTCTTGAGGTCAAATTTGAACTCAGGTCCTCCTGACCTCAGAGCTGGTGCTCTGTCTACTTACTGCACCACCTAGCTGCCCCGATACATACACTTTTAAGAACCAAGTAAAATTATTTTTCACCAAGGTCATACTAAAGATGTATCATTAGTAAAAAACTGATTGGAGGGAAAGGAAAATGTTCAAGATTTGAATCCTTAAGTCACACAATTTCCAAAATAAAGATCAGATCATTAATGGGCAAAAACCAATAGAGAAAAAAACAAAACCCTCTGACATGTGGTCATCTAGACTAAATCTGAATACTCTATGTACAAAAGAATTTACCACTTGTTCCCTGGAAAAGGGACAGTCTCTTTTGGATTATTCAAGTTTTAGATAATCCTCACTTTTCAACATTTTTGTTCCTGCAGGGTATACTCTTCAAGCAGCAAAGAAATTTGGGCCAGGAGGGAATGAAGACCAGAGAAATATATACTCACTAACCCAGATTCAATGATGTCCTAGTTCTTGTCTAAGTAGGCCATATTAAATCACTTTATTATGAGTAAGAGATTTCTTTCCAAATAGTTGGAAACAATCAATAAACATTTATTAAGTAATTACTAGATGCTACACTACCTCATGCTAAGTGTTGGCTATGCCAGAAAAAGGGCAAAAGACAGTAGTCCCTGTCCTCCAAGATTACTGTTGGGATATTTCCTTCAACCTATCTTTAGGATGCCACTATCTTAGGAGCCCTTGCCCAGTATCCTGCATTTGTAGCTTGCCAGAAAATCTGGGGTTATAAGCTTTCTAGAGGTCATGTAGCACAAAAACCTTTTCAAAGCATTTGCATTAAATCGTCCTTTTGCTTAAAGATTTCCAGAGGGAGAACTCACTACTTCCCCAAGTACTATATACACCATTCACCCACTGCTTCGACTTTCAAAGTCAGCCTATAGCAATTAAAAGGTTTGTTGCTAAAAAGTCTGCACACGTAAAAATCTAATTTTTTTTTTTTAAAGAAAGCAAATCCTACACCTATTATAATACATTTCTATAGTTCATTCTTTAAAGAGATCCTTTGGTGAATCCTTTTATAAAATGTCACATTCCTACTAGAAACCAAGTTTATCTAGCCTACTCTAAAGCCTCATTTTACTTATCAGTAAAATTAGAACAATATTTCTATTTTCCTTACTTCTCACTATTTTTTAAAAAGAAACAAATCAAATGAAAACATTTATATGAAAGCACTTTACACATTATATAATGCTTGATTTGATAAATTAACATAGAATCTAGCTTTTTACTTATAATGGCACCCATTCCATTATAGCCAAACAATTTATTCCTTAGCAATTATGGGACTGAAATCTGTGACACTGACTCAAAGAGAAGTCTTATCTTCAAAATGACCAGGTAGGTTTTAATCTTGAAAATCACTGCTAACTCAAAGTAATAAATCCCATGACCTTTTTATAACAACATAATCCTATCATCAGTAAGGATGGATTTTATTCTGAAAACAAATTTAACTGCAGATAAGGAACAGACAACATAGTCTAATAGAAAACTGCTCCACGCCCACTCTTCTAACATTACCTCTTGGGGCTCCCCGTGGTCCACTCTGTCCAGAACCTCTCTTGAAGTTTTGTTGATATCCATCCTAAATATTAAAAACAAAACAAAACCCCCCAAAACATGAAAATAAGCCAGTATCTACTGATAACACTCAAAATGCAAGGCAAAAATCAAAACTGTAAGTCCCCTTCCTAAAAAAATCACCTTTTTAAGAAAAAAATACACATTTTTTATTATTTTCAAGATTCATCTCCCCCTCAACCTCTTTAAAGTTTATCCATTTAAAAAAACCAAAACAGCTGAAAATGTTTCTTGTTTTTACAAAGGGGTTTACTAAAAGTTATATTCAAACACAACTTTAAGGCAACTTTCTACTTTACCCTTAAGAAATTAATCTTTTAGAAATTCACTGAAGTGGGGCAGCTAGGTGGCACAGTGCATAGAGCACCAACCCTGAAGTCAGGAGGATCTGAGTTCAAATCTGGCCTCAGACACTTAATAGTTGCTAGCTGTGTGACTCTGGGCAAGTCACTTAACCCCAATTACCTCAGAGGAAAAAAAAGAAAAAAAAAAAAAAAGAAAAAGAAATTCACTGAAGACACTAAATACTAAGAAAATTAAGAAATTGGTTTTCCAAATATAGTTCACAACTAGTGGTGTTACATTATACAAAAATACTGTGTCAAAATAAACTGGTACTTGCAATTGTTTTCTTTGCATTAAAAAAAAATTTACAATTTGTTTCTATAAATAACAAAAGATATTTAGCATTATTTTCAACTATATGTATCTATACTGTCATTATTATTTAGGTTTTCCTCACCCGCTGGTAATTGGAGTAGTCTCGTGGAGCACTGAACTGGGATTGGGTGTAGCCACTATTTGGAGTGTTAGAAAATGAAGGGCGATAGCCATCATAGCCTCCTAAAAAAAGATAAAAGGGAAATATTAACATTCATAAGAGATTTTGAATATTTGTCCAAAGATTTATCAGAAAATGAGGAATGGAGATAGGATAAGGTAATGACTGGTGACAGCCATCTTCTTGCACCAGCCCACCTCCATCTCTTTACCAAAAAAGTAAACTAAATATTTTTAATTTCCTAATATTCCTGGCCTTCTGTTTCTAAGTGTTTATATGTCAGTAATTTTACTGTTGTTTTGAAATGTTTAGTTTTCAAATAGCAATCATTCATTCATACACTTGAAAGGGGAAAGTTGTCTGAGATGGTATGGGTTATTAATGTGGTGAATTTGAAAGGATTTGGAATGCCAAAGAATCATACATTCAAAGTCTATATATCATCAAACAATCCTTGCCATCAAAAAGCTTACATTCTACCAAAGAAGATCATCAGTAGTGAGTAATTTTAGTGGGGAGGCACAAGGCAAAGTCTTATAGAAGAAATGGAGCCCAAATTAAGGTCTCAAAGAAATGGGAATTCTAAAAGGCAGAAGTGAAGAGGAACACATTTTAGCCAGATGGGACAATCTATACATAGGTACAGAGAAAAAAAATGAGTATCATGTCTAAGGAGACTAGAAAATATAGGTTAAAGAAGACTGTTAAAGACTTTAAACACCGGTAACAGAATTTATGCTAAAGATATCAGGAAGCAACATACCAGGCACATGCTTTATTACTTCGCTATCTATGAATCACAGAATGGATAAGGGAAAGACTATGGGCAAGGAGACCAGTTAGGTTACTGCAATAGTCCAAAAAAAAAAAAAAAAAAAAAAAAAGATGATGCTCTATCAGGAACTAAGACTTTTACTTAATTTATTATTTAATAAAGAATCATTAAAAATAAATGATACCACAATTAACCTATAATGGACTGTTTGCTGTGTAGGGAGAAAAATCTGGAAAACAAGGTTTTGCAATGGTGAATGTTAACTATCTTTGCATGTGTTTTGAAAATAAAAAGCTATTAATAAAAATTTTTTAAAAAGAAAATAAATGGCAAAATCAAATAGATGCATAAAGAGAGCTCCAGAACTTTAAGAAAAGGGAGTGACTCTTTTCTTTGCTCTCTATACCCTAGTGATTACTATAGTGTTGAAAGCAGGAGCTTTTTAAAATCCTTGCTTATTTGACTAAATGAAATACTTTCTAAAACCAATGAAACCTCTTGGAAACACAACTTAAATCTGAGGGAAAAGGTTTTTTTAAAAAAATCTTCAAATAGTATAAGAATCCAATGCAAAAATGTAAGAGAAGCTCACTGGAACTCTTCTTTACCTCTAAATCCATTGGCAGGGCCCCTATATCCATTCATTAAGCCTCTAGTGCCACGAGATCCTCCACGTGACACTCCTCGGCTATTGTAATAGGGCTGACTACTTCGTGGAAATCCAGTGTTCTGTTGTGGAGGTTGCTGGTGGTTACCTGCCACCTGGTGAGACTGGTCCTGGGAACCATGGTAGGTACCAACCACTGAAATACAACAAACACACACACACCCACACCCACACATATGTAACTACAGTATATTCATTTACAAATATACACACAATTAATTATAAGGGTATGATTAAATACAAGAAGCTATATTTAGTTAGAATGCTACTTTCTATAAAATATTTTGTACATCATTATATAAGACTTTCACTACAATAATATTAAGAATTGAAAAGAGTATGGTCTAATGTGCACTAACATGCAGTAGAAATTCATGGTATGGTTTTCCTTCACTAAAGATCATCTTACGCCACATTTTAACACTTTCATTAGGATGAGTCCACACTACCACTCCAACTTTTTTGTCAGAACAAGTCAAAATACAAAGACAAATTCCAAGTGGTTTCTACTCACTGACTAGGTCTGTCTCTTTGCAGTAACAGAAATAAATCTAATCACTAATGATTTTAAATATTTAAGTCTAAGCTAAACCATCCCAAGCTCTTCGAAATGTTCTTGACATGGTTTCAGCATTGTGCTTGGTATAATTTGATATCTTTCGAAGTATGTCATTAGTGAGTTAGATATGTTCAAACTAATACTAGAGTAAGGCACAAAGGCTTACTATGATTACCGCTCTTGCTCCAGACCAAAAGTTCACAAAAAAAATTTTTTTTGTTTGTTTTTTGGCCATAGATCCCTCTTCGGGCAGTCTGGTAGTACCTATAGATCCTTTTTGAAATAAATGTTTTTAAATATATTAAATAACCAATGAATTTCAGATAAAAATTTGACACCCCCCAAATCCAACTTCAAAATCTATCTAGAGAAAATGAGAGTCCTGGGACCCCAAAAAGCCCAGTTCTAGACTACTGACATAAAAAGAATGCAAGTTACTTGAAAAATGATTTTTATAACTAGCAGAACAGATATAAAAGTAGTAAAGAGAACCTCAGCATTTAAAATTATCTCAACTTTTGTAAACAGAATATACCAAATATATTTCTTTAGTATAAAATTAATTCATGATTTCAAAGACCAAGTAGGAATGGCTTTAAAACTCTATAATATGAAGATTTTAGATTGCAAAAACATTTCAGTAACATGGCTCATATCCTAGCATTTTACCCATCAGTAAAACCTGGTATCTTTTCATACTTGTTTCTAAGGGCAAGAATTTTTTATTTATATTGATTCTTAATATTTTGCCACAGTGCCTTATAGAATAGTAAAGGCTATTTACTATCCACAAAATCAATCTACAAAGATAAGAGGCACTTGGAGGTACATATCAGGTAAACTCAATCACATTATCCAAAATCCTTTGGGTACTTGAAATGCCCACAAGTCAATTCCTATACCTCTTAATTTTTGGTGCCAAAGGGCCTACCTTATCCATTATACCAGTCATCTTTCCTCCCCTTACCCTTCCCTTCTACCCTAAGGAAACTAGGTTTGTTTCCTTAGGTAGAATCCTAGGCTTGGGTCTTTGAACTGGTGTTGAAATAATTCTGCTGATAATCTTAAACATGATGATTGAAAGGTGAGTAAAAGGAGCAGACTTCCATTTCAAATGGGCTTGGAGGGGAGGGGTGGCAAGTGAGGGCTTACTGGAAGCTTACAATTCCCATCAACAATACAATCTATTCAACAAATAAGCCCAAAGTTGCCAGGAAGTCTCTCTAATTATTTAACCTGCTTAGAAACATTCGTGAATGCCCACAAATGATTTCCAATCCTATGCTAAATGCTAAACACTAATGACCTATTCTACAATGATAAAATAAATGCCACAGAGGCAGCTAGATGATGTAGTGGATAGAACACCAGCCCTGAGGTCAGGAGGACCTGAGTTCAAATGTGGTCTCAGACACTTAACACTTCCTACCTAATTGTGTGACTGGGCAAGTCAATTAACTCCAATTGCCTCAGAAAAAAAAAATTTTTTAACGATACATCACTTTGGGCCTCTTTTCTAATAGGTCACAAATTGTATAGGAATGAATCAACATCTCATTGCTGCCTGATTCCAGAAATTTCCTACCTTATCTTTTTTTTGATAAACTTCAATATACTTCAATAAACTTCAAAACAACTACCCAGTAAATTCCACATGATCTTTCTACATTATAACTATATCTCAAAATTACATTTCTGTTGGCCTCTCTGATCAACCAGTTAAATAAATGCCAGACATATTATTAAAACAACAACAATAACAAAAAAATCCAGACACATCTATATAAAGGTTTCAACTTGATTGTAATTGTACCTTCAGGATAGAATTTTATTGCTTTTGGTAAAAAAAATCTTACTGTTAGGAGATGAATCTTTAAAAATAAATCTTGGACCTCAAAACAGAAGTCAGAGCTTTTAAGCAGATACCATTTGAAAGCTGAATTCATAACGTGTAAGTCACTACCATTTTAATTTTGGCTCAGTCATTTTAACTCTGAAAATCTGAAGCCACCAGTGCAAATGACATCAACGTTACATTGGTGACTATCAGGTCCTTTTATTTAATATGACTACAGTTATTTAAATACATATTAAGATATAATATGGAAAACAATCAGTTCAGAAATTCCACAAATAAGAAAATAAAACCAAACATGATTCAGGATTTATAATGTCAGAGTAAGAAAGGACTTCAGAGATGATCTCCTTGAATAATTCTCTTATTTTACACATTAGGGATTCAAGTGAACACAAGAGGTAAACCGACTGGCCTGGGGACTCGGAAAAGTTAATTAGTAATATTCTCCTTGCCCTGTGCTCTTTCCATTATACCATGAGAGGTGAATACAATACCGTACTGATAGATTAATCATGGCCAGCAAGTATTGTCTGGAAATGGATCATCATAAAGACTTGCTAGTTATAACCAAATTAAATGATGTGACCATTTTCCATTACTTTATATCACCTACATTTTGTATCCAAAATGGCCAGTCTATTTGGACAGCATGTTTTATGTAAAGATCCCACCAAAGTAGATTAGTGCCTGCCTAAGAAAAGATTTTTGAATCCATGGGGATGGAAGTAAATTTTGAAAATCATGGAATGCTTGAAATGGTCCTTAAAATTCTGAAGTTGGACATAGCTATATTTTGAAAGATAAATCTCATAGAAATCTTTCAGTTTCTTTAAAGCATTTCATCATTGCCACATGAACACAGGCTCTAACAGAACAGACTCCAAACTCTATCTGAATTAGAGTGGCTGAGAAATAAAAGAATTATTTAGTGACTGCTATAGGATTTACCAATTACAATCCATTTATCATCTCTATCCAACCTTTTCTCCATAAATAATTTGGATTAATGCTTTATTATGGCAAAAGTATACTGATCTAGCTCTAAATCAATTTAGATAATATGGCAGATTCTAGGGCCAGACTAACTAATAATCAAGTAAAATGTCAGTATGTTTCCCATGATTTTCAATATAGAGCCTTTTCCAGGAAATTATTTCGTTTAAATAAATAAATGCTGGATTTTCCACCTTTTGTAAACATTTTCAGATATAAAAGAGCTACTCAATGTATCATAAGCAAAAGATAACTGATTTCTACAATTAGTGCAATGTTTAGTCTTAAAACCATTTTTTAATGTATTATCAATACTTCACTCTGTAAACAATCTTTAGTATCACCCAAAAACTACGTAGGAAAGAATTTAATTGAAACATGATGTTTACCTACCGGCCTGAAGCTGCTCTTGTTGAAGTTCTGTTTGCTCTACTTGGTGAGGCTGACTGGAAAAGCTCTGGTTGTAACTAGCCTGGTACTGATTTTGTTGCTTTAAAGTTTCTGGCTCATTAACAGGAGGAACGGGGGCATTCATATTGAATACCTGTAAGATAAGAAAAAAATCATTAATATACCATTTGGCAGCCAATTTCCCAAATTCCAAACCTGATTCTTAAATATAAAAGTTTTAGAAACAAGATATACTATAAAACTCACAAAATCATGAGTATCCAGAATATGTTCTCTTGCCTACCGTTTGCATGGACTGGAATGGAGCTGCATTGACATTGATGCCGCTGCTGTGTAAAGGTTTGCTTGATCCAGCTGGGAATACCTGGGGCTGAGAGGCAGCAGGAAGGGGTGAGGATGCCGGGGCCTGGTCTGCAGTCAGTGATATTGCAGCCTTAAAAAAAAAAAAAAAATGTATAAAATGTGTCAGCACAGTCCTGCATGACAATAGATTATTTCTTTATATATACCTATGTATGTATGTTCTATGTATACATTCTGTAACCATTAAGACTACCTGAATCTGGTCAATGGATTCCTTCTGAGGTCGCTGCTCTCCAGCATGAGAAGGCTGGTACATAGGCTGGGATGTTGTGTATCCCTCGCTAGTCGAAGAAACCAAAGGTACCTAGGAGAGTAAATCATTAATTTCATTCAAGTTCACTTATGGAATGGGGGGGAAAAAAATAAGTGCTCTACAATGGAAGGACTTAAAGAGCCCTCTCCTTATCAAAGAACAGAAAAATCTCTTTTGGCAAATGAGCACAAAACAACTAAGAGGCCCAAGGACCATCAAAGACCCTGCCCTTTTGCCTCACAGCTGAAGCCTCTCAGGGGGGTGGCCCCCCTCTATTAAGAGTATTCTTCAAAGCCTTTGTTTGTATCCCAAGGATTGTACACAAAAACAAGTGCCTAATATGAATGAATAATCCATTCATAAAAAAAAGAACTGATAAAAGTTGACACTGTTTATGATAAGCATTAATGTTACAATTAACTTGGAAGATAAAAACTTTAAGAGCATATGTATAAAGTGTACATTAGATGTGTGTGTGTGTGTATATATACACACACATACACACACATATAGCATATGTGTATAAAGAAGTTCTTGGGTTTGATTAACGTGTTTGTTTAAATTTGTGCTACAGAGTCACAACAATTCTTTAAAGTTAATATGTCCGCTATACAAAGACTAAAATTAAGAAATTTACCTTGTGAAATTCATTAGGTAAAACTTTCTTTGAATATCTTTTTTCTTCTATCCCTCAACTACACCCACTAAAGAAGCCATGAAAGGTACAGGTGACACAGTGATAGAAGTTTTCTAAAAATACAAATTAACATTAATTTGAAAGAAAACATTAAGGGTCTCTAAGCCTTTAAAAGCAAATGCTAACCAAAGTACAGGTGTTCTCAATCACTCAAGTGAAAAAAAATGACTATGACTCTCTACCAGGTCACCTCTGTGAGACCAAATCTCCTACCGGTAAGAGGACTTATAAGGACCCCAACAACTCTAAATCTATGACTCTAGGATCACATGATAGGAGGAATCAAGATAGACAATTACCCTCACCTGCGTAGCTTCTGGCTGTACAGGAACTGGATTAGGCTGAGCAAGTCTAGATTCAGTGTGAACTGCAATTTGACAAAAAACTGATAGTTAATATGCTGTCATTTCCAAACAATTCCAAATAGTTACATTTCAATTATTCTATACCAGGCTAGTCCCTTTTTATAACCATTATGGTAGGAGTATATTAGGAAAAAACATGACTAAGATCAAATATCACTTGAAAAAAATTTCAAATAATCTTATTCAGAAAACACTACATTTTAGTAATCAAAATTATAAAAACATAAATAAAATATGTAATTTATTATGCTAAAATATTGCAAAAATCAGATTTTGAGGGGTAGGTATTATTGCTAAAGATCATATACATTTTTTAAAAATTGGAATGTTTATTAGGTTTAGCATTTTGTTACTATGGTAATAGAAGAGGGAGAGCAGGATACACTTCTGCCTAAGATTTAAACCAAAGGCTTTAGAATCTACGTTTCCCTCATAATTTCTCGATAATCAGCAGAAATTTATGAAAATGTGTGTGTGTGTGTGTGTGTGTGTTCGTGTGTTCAAATTCTGGCTATTTCATTTGATCCCCCTATTATGACTTTAGATTTTATCTCTCCACAGCTGTGGGCCTGCTTCCTTTGAAAGATGTGAGAGGGCAGCTAGATTGCAGAATGGATAAGTTCAAACCCAGACTCAAACACTTTTAACACTTCCCAGCAAGTCACTTAACCCCAAATGCCTCAGCAAAAAAAGAAGAGTGAGTTAAGAGAGACCACCTAGAAGTTCTCCCCCTGGCCATACATTTATGGTCCTTTAAGTAGCTCAGAAGCAACACTCAGGATACATTATCATTTTCAGAGAGGCTTGGAGAGACTTGCATGAGCTGATGCTGAGTGAAATGAGCAGAACCAGGAGATCATTATACTGGGCAACAATACTATATGATGATTTCAAAACAGTTCCAATTGTTCAGTAAAGAAAGCCTTATACACCCAGAGAGAGGGATATGAGATGTGGACCACAACATAATATTTTCATGCTCTCTAACGATGTTTGCTTGTATTGGGTTTCCTTTCTCAGATTTTTTTTTTTCTTGTAGATATGATTTTTCTTGCAGAGCAAGATAAGTGTGGAAATATGTATACATATATTCGACTTGTCAAGTATCTTAATATAATTAACATGTAACTTCTTCCTGCCATCTAGGGGAGGGGAGGGGAGGGGATTGGGGGGGGGGGGAATTTTTATGAAAAGATTTGTAGGGGTAAATTTTAAAAAAACCCCCAAAATTTTTTTAAAAAAAAAAAGTTTAATTAAAAAAAAAAAAAAGGATACATCATCACTGCTGGCAGTTACTTTAATGATAAAAATCACATAGTATTTTTCAAACAACACTCTAATGGTGAAAAATCTGCCTTGGATATTTTCAAACAGATTCAATTCTAAAGCTGGAGTAGATGGACGAAAGAACTACAAAATGCTGATCTTATATGAATTTTTATTTCCTTTAGAGTTTCTAATTACCTAAGGTATTACATTATACCTGGGTTTTTGGTTTTTTTTTTTTTTAATCAAGCTAATGTAAGCTTGTGAAGCACTGAACAATTTATTAAATGAACAAATAAAAGTATACAAAATTACATTATCTATAATTTATCACAGTTCCTACAAATGTATTTTATATGCAAATTTCTCTTTACTTCCTTCTAATGCTCCTCTCCTCCTCCCCCAGAATAATTCTAAGGACATCAAGGCATCTAAAAGAAGCCTAAGGAGAAATTCATTTCATTCAGCAGATAACACCCATATTGCTGCAGTTTGTTTGGAACTAACATTGGTTGGTTCTTGCTTTCTTCTTCACATTGTCCTTCTTCCACATTATTTCAGCTTCAAATTTTTCCAGATTGTTTACTGTGTTTAGAGCAACAGTGTATGGGGAGAAGGGGAGACCCTAGACCCTTTCAGAATATCCATGACATCAAATTTATATCATAATAAAACTCAGAAGTTTTTATTTCTAACCAATATTAGATATTGATAGAAAGAATACAAAACTAATTCTTTCCTCAATAATTAAAGAGTGCAAAGGGAGTCTCCAAAACCAACAATATGAGAACCACTGCTTTAGAAGAAAGTTTTCTTTTTATTTTGTTTAATATGAGCTTTGATTTCCCCTCACTCCCCCAACATCTCCTACTTCCCTCAAAATTCTAAAAAAATCTCATAAAATGGAGGTGCTAAGCTTGGTATCGGGAAGCTGTGAGTAGTTCAAATATCAATTCTGACACAGACTATGCAGCCTTCCTTAATTCATAGCCTCTAAGGTTTCTGGGACAATTAATAACAATAATAAAAATATTAATAGGTAACATTTCAATAACAATGTTTCCAATGAATTTTACGAATATTATCTTATCTTTGGTTCTAATAGCAGCCCCTGTGTTATCATCATTTGAATTTTCCAGATGAGATAAGTAAGGTTGCGAGGGGCTCAATCACGGGGGGGGGGGGGGGGGGGGGCGGGGGGAAAAATTTTTGGTTTTGCAGTGGAAAGAAACCCCCCCACCCACCCCACCC